>JANHFP010001341.1:119642-142531 GCA_032468135.1 Calamaria suluensis
CGGGTGGGCGTGGCCTTCGGACTCAGCAGAAAAAAAAGCGGGTGTTTTTAAAAACGCCGCGGGATTCGGGGCATTTCACTAAAAAGCGGGTGTGTCCCGCAAAAAGCGGGACGTCTGGTCACCTTATGCTTATGTGTTGTGCGTCCCCAGAAATCTATTCCAGTGCTTCTAGTCAACTAATGAGGGCACAAAAAAGGTTCATATGTCTGCCATCACAAAGAGATACCCATCCTGCTTATCAGAGGCAAATTGTGTCACCTTTTTGCTTTGGCAAGAACATTTGTCATTTTGCTGCATGAAGCTTCTAGTCAATTCAGACCCAAGCTGCCTTGCATAGCTTAGTAAGTAACTTAGAATAACCCTCCCCCCAAATTCTAACACTCTTCTGGAAGGTGCTGAAGACCTGGTTCTGCTAGCGAGTTTGGGGAAACACAGAGTGGGATGGAGCTCATTAAATTAAGATGACCAGATTTTGAATCTGGTGAGGCGGGACACAATCGCTTGGGGGCCAGACGACGGAACAATCCTCCTCCCAGCCACCGGCCGTGGGTGCGTGCATGTGCGTGCTCACCCCTCCTGACAAAGGTACTCACCACTCCTGCCTGCCTGGTCCAAAGACTTTAAAACTTCGGCGGCGGTACTCCATCAATGGAGGGGGGAATGACACACATAAAAGAACAACATAACCCTACCAGACCTCCATTCAGGCACTGTGCGCGCTCACCTTCAACAGCAAACAGGACCAAAAAAACAGGTGAGACTTTCAAACAACGGGGCGGGACATGGGACAAATGGCAAAAAAGTGGTGTGTCCCATGGAAAGAGGGACGTATGGTCACCTTATATTAAATGGTTCATATGATGTGTTGTTGCTGGATTGGGGGATGGGGTTATTATATTTTATTATATATGATTCTTTTATTAGCTTTATTGTTTTATATGTTTTTTATTTTCTTGTAAGTCGCCTTGAGTCGTCATGTGCAAATAGGAAGCAATATAAATATCCTAAATAAATAAACTCCCACAGTTAGTGTTGTGACATCATCCTGAGATTTCAAAGCTAAGAATTTAAATGCTGAACCCCATTTAAAGTAAATTAATGAAATAGTTCTGTTATTTTGCATTGCCATTTCAGTAACTAGAAATAAGAAGAATCATGAAAGCATGAAGTATTACACTAATGGATCATCTTGCACCACCAGATTCTTGCAGAACTTCAATGGCTGTTCAATCAGGATTGAAGGAGTATTCCAGATGGAATATTTCTATGCCTTAAAGGAATTAGATTTTAGGCTATGTTGGTCTATAGTTGTAAATGTGGTGATAGTAGGCTAAATTCTTGCCTAAAGAATGCAGTGCTTAATAACTTCACCTGAGAACATGAATTAGTGGTTGCATTATTTTACTACGCTTAAAATTCTCTGCTGTGCTTTTTCCTATCTCAAAGATTATGAGTTGCTCTTTTAAAGAGTTTTTTACATGCCCAAACTACTTTGCAATGATAAATTTTAGAATCTAACACAGCATGAGACAGAAGTGTTCTTGGCTATCAACCCAACTTTCACTACCAGAGCAGGTAGTATGCTTTCCAGAGAAGTAACAATCAGTCATCAATACCAATTAGCTTTTTCAAATGTGTAGCCATAATGACTCTAGGCCAATTCTAGAACTCATCAAATTCAAGAAATATTCTGTAATAAAAAGCTTGAAAATAATTTATCTTCATTGAAGGCACAATCTTGAGAAAATTACATTTGTCATGAATTGTCTTGTAAGATAATCTTGTTGACATCCATATGTCCTTTAGAGCAGGGTTCTCCAACCTTGGCAACTTTAAGACTTGTGGACTTCAATTCCCTTCAATTCTGAGAGTCTTAAAGTTGCCAAGGTTGGAGACCCCTGCTTTAGAGGTTGTATAATTTTAAACTATTCTACAGTGCTTCCTCTAATCAGCCTAAGCCTAGTGACAGTTATTTATAGGGAAGTTTAATTTGCCTGATGGGCTGATTCTGTTTCCACTGTCTCTGAGTCTAACAAGCTGAGTACTGAAAAAACACCTTTTAATCCAAGAGCATTATGATTGATTATTGCTCAGAAAACTTTGCCTTGAATTTAAGATTGTACTCCATTGTAGAACTGGGATGCTTGCTGCCCAATCACTTGTTTGTGAGATGGGACAGCTATATAAATTAGATAAATAAGTACCAAATTCCAGTTTAAATGTGGAAAATGTAGACATGAGGATTAAACTAGTATACACTGAAAAAGGTTACAGAATTGTATTAATGCTATTACATATGTGTTTCCACTGTTGTGCATAAACCCATAATCCTAACAAAGCTGATAGGCACCATTTCTTCATTTCCCTTCTTATGAAAGGAAACAGGGGTTTGCACCTTTAATTTTTCACTTGTCCTAATTTGCAGTCCAACAGCATAATTCCTCTATTTATTGAAGAAGGTAGAAATACTCCTGCTCTAGTACCATGTTTGATAAGCATTACAGTATGATTTGTAGATATTTGGAAGCAACAAGCTATTATTAGGGTTTGACATTTTTAGTTTAGCATATATTTGAAATGATTGTTTTTATTGGCACAGCTACTGTTGACAAACGTATACAAGCTAACATAATCAGCTGTGCCTTTCTTCAATGGAACTCAAGATTGTTGTATCCTGTCTTTTCTGTAAAGTGAAATTATCTTCTAAAAAGGAAGACTTTTCACATGTATTTCTGCAGTATGTACTTCAGTTGTGGTCAATAATTTGTTTTAATCAGTAAAAAATCAGTGAAACTGTTTAAGATCTCTGATATAAAAGCACTCACTATGTTTTAACATCTGCATCATTTTAGGAAGCTAGTTTTCTGTTATTTCCTACCAATTTCTTTTGAGTTTTCTTTATTTTCTTCTTCATATTATTATTTATTTTATTCATTAAACATGAAACTCAGTCAATTGAACATTAAAAAATGCATCACAAATACCAATGACTGGAGATAATGGTTGATAAGGGTTGCTACCAACTGTTCCATGTTCCATCCATAGACATGTAGTTTTGATGGTCAGGTCACATTATTGTTGTTGTTATTGTTGTTGTTGTTGTCCTTGTCCTTGTCGTTGTTATTTTCTTGTATTCAGTAAACATGAAACTCAGTCAAGATCATTCACAATGCATCACAAATACCATTGACTGGTGCTAATGGGTGATAGGGATTGCTGCTAGCATCCTAGATATCAGCCAAGTACCTTCTTAAGATGTTTGATTTTCCAAGTAGCACAGTTTTTTGCAGTTCTGCTGGTGTTATTGCAGGAAGCTGCAACTTGTTGATGTATCTTATAAAATTCTTGGACACAGTACCAAGTGTCATTATGACAATGGGTATCTGTCAGCCTCAGCTCCAGTCAGAACAAAAATAACGACAAGCCACAATATTAAGGAGTTCATTCTTTACTCAGTATTTGGACAGAATAATTCCAGCATTAATCTTCATGGATGGGAAATATCCTTTCCTGACTCCACAGATTAATCAGGGAACAACTACACCAAATTAGTCCCCATCAACCTCAAAACCCATCATTAACAAATAGCCCGTTGGAAACTAAAACTCCTTTTAAAGTGAACTAGGATCCCTCCACAATTGCACCACCACCATTACACCAAGAACAAGAACAAGATGATAAAGGTTGCAGAAAATATGACTTCAGCAACAGAGTGGTCAATGTCTGGAATGCAATACCTGACTCTGTGGTCTCATCCCAAAACCCCCAAAACTTTAACCTAAGACTGTCTACTGTTGACTTCACCTCATTCCTAAGAGGTCTGTAAGGGGTGTGCATGAGAGCACCAGTGTGCCTACCATTCCTGTCCTAATTTTTCTTTATATGTATTCAGTTTTGCTTAAACTTACATATATTACCTAATATGTAATCAACAAAATAAATAAATAAATAAAGCTGTCGAAGTGAGCTGTGAAGAAGAAGCATGACTTGACAGTATCACTGTTACATGCTTCATCCGTAGCCGTGTAGTTTCAATGGCCAGGTATTTTATATTTTATTATTTTTTCCAGTTATTTTTCTTCAACTCTGGCAACTCCTGGTACCGCAATGTCAATAAATGTTGTTGTTTTGTTGTATAAAGTCTACCATAGGTCATTAAAAATCCACATGTTTGTGTTGGATATTTTTTTAAAATGCACATTTTAAACCAATCATTTCATTAAAACCAGATGTAATATCTGTAGGCTGCTCCCTCTTCTATACAGTTAATATCAGCAATAGTTTGCTTTGCTTTGAACAGTGCTATCTTGATTAAAAATATAGCACTATCATTTTTTTCATCTTTTATGTTCATTCTTCATGTTGAGGTTTAATTTCCCCTAAAAATTGGGATTTATTTCATTGAAACAGTTCACTGTCCCTGTTCTCCAAAATGTGTGAACTTTGCTTCCAGTAGATGCCTTATGGGGAATGTTGTGAAGATTAATTAGTGAATTAGTTAATCAGAAGAGCATCTGGGATGCCTAAGATTTTATACTGATCTCACACTTGGTTTTCATAGTATTTTATAAACCCTTTTTATAAACATATGGCATGAGGAATGTTCCTCGAAGGGAGTACTAAGCCATGGCTCCCTACATTGTATTGATTATAGTAGTCCTCCAAAGCAAAATAAACTTAAAATGTATATAATTCTGTAAAACTGAGATAGACAAATTTAGAAATGTAAGACTTTATTGTGAGCATTTTAACAAGATGGCTGTTTTCAGGGGACTTGACTGTTCACAAAATGGCTATTAGGTTAGGCTAATCAATCACAAAAGAACAATGTTGCATTTATATTACCCAACTTAGCTATTGCCTGGATTTGCTTTTCACATCTCCGAAATTGAGTTATTCTGCAGAAGAAAAAGAGGCCTATAAGCCACCCTAGTTCTTTGCTGCAAAAATGGGACAAATGTTATACCAGCTATCTACATATATTCCATCTTCCCAACCCACAGACTAGTCTAAAATATTTCTATATCCACTGCACTAAGGTGGAGTGGATAGATGATATCTGGAACTAGAAGAAAAAAGTTTCTAAATGTATTTATATTTTAAAACCTAAAAAGTAAACCCAAATTACAGTCTACTAGAACATGTATCATTATGCGTGGTGAACTATCTAAATGAAGTTGAAATTTCCAATATTAACCTTATAAATTGGGAAGAAAATCATACTGCTGTGAATGAGATGCTTTGATTATAGGACTTATTTGGTAAAAGCTCAACATGAGATCGTTGGGAACTAAAATGGTTTTTAAAAACCTAATAAATTTCTAGAGTTCTAACAGTGATTGTCTAGCCTATTAACATTTTCTTTTTCAATTTATCTTCATTTACTTTATATGGACAAGAGAGCGAATTGTCATTCCCTCCCTCCTCTTTTTCCCTTTAAGGGTTTCTCTCTGTGTTTTTTAAAGGAGTCTCTGAACACCAATTAATGTGTCTAATTTGCATGAGAAAGTGCAGAAGATGCTTTCCCTCCTCATAATTAGCTATATTTGCAGTTCATTAAAATTCTGCAGTCTTCCACACAATGGATCTCTCTATTCGCTTAGAGTGGAAGTAAGTCTCATTACAAAAAGAGGCATACATAGAACATGAGAAGGATATGTGTAGGATAAATTAAGGTTTTGTATATGAATATTTCATATTGTGGAAGATATGTGATTTGAAATGATTTTATGCTTAATGTTTCTTGCTGATGAAATTGAGGCAGTTTAGTATAGTAAATTTGTATAGCTCTTGTTATAAACTAATTTCACAGGATGTTTTATGAAATCCTTTTCTTAAGCTCCAATAAAGAACCCGAAACTCCAATTTTGCAAGCGGTTTCTGAATCTGTTGTTGCTTTGTTTTTACTTCTAAACTCTGTGATCATAATGGTCAAAAATTTATAGACTGTTTCTTGCCACATTTTGATTATTTGATGGGAGATTCATAATAGCAATCACACTTACACTTATATACCGCTTTACAGTGCTTTACAGCCCTCTCTAAGTGGTTTACAGAGTCAGCATATTGCCCCCAACAATTTGGCTCCTCATTTCACCCACCTTGAAAGGATGGAAGGCTGAGTCAACCTTGAGCTTGGTGTGGTTTGAACTGCCAAATTTCAGGCAGCCGGCAGTCAACAGAGGTAGCCTGTAGTACTGTAGCACCACCATGGCTAATGAATGTTTATCATAAAATAAGTTCAACACAATTCCTAAAAAACTATAAAAAGAATTCAAATACCACAGGAAAAAAATTACAAAATCCATCTGCATGATAGTCCTTCCTCCTCCTCCTCTCTTCATCCATTGAAGTCTGTAGTGCTCAACCTGCCAAAAAATTATAGATGTGGCCCTGTTTCCCAAAATAGCCTTAATTTTTTTAAGGTTTGAAGCACAATAATTCATCTTTTTTTTTGTATAAGACGAATCCAATATCTCTGCTTAATTCATTGTTTCCCAAAGAAACTGGCTAACCTGTACAATGGTGTTGTTTAATTTGAGCTTC
The DNA here is from genome assembly GCA_032468135.1 of Calamaria suluensis. NCBI lineage: Eukaryota > Metazoa > Chordata > Lepidosauria > Squamata > Calamariidae > Calamaria > Calamaria suluensis. The sequence continues at coordinate 126,189 of JANHFP010001341.1, forward strand.
GTCATTTGTTTGGCTGACATAAACTAATCAAATAATTCAGTCAACTGTACATTAATTTCCTTGGAAAAATTTCAAGTACAATATTATAGGAACAGCAATAGACTTCAGATAAATTAAGGGTATGATCTTACAACAATTTTGCATACATCACTGTGCATTACATATTCTACCTTCCCAGGGAATAACTTTTGGGACTTTCCAGAATGTTTTTGAATTAAGGACTTAAATTGATTGCATTTATTTTATTTATTTACTTGTTTATTTAAACATAAACACTGGCACAAAATGGGCACAATTAAATATATAAATAGGCAAAACGTAGCCATAAACACAGGGGATGATTAAAAAAATGGATGGGAACATGCAGGTGCACTTATGCATGCACCCTTAAGAAACTCTTAAAAAATGTGAAAGGTCCACAGTAGACAGTTTAAGGGAAAAAGCATGGGGATTAGCAAGACCAACAACAGGATCAGATAGGTTTTTTAAATAAATGAAAACATGAAGATTTTTAAATAGATTCCAACATTATTTTTATCTTAAACCACAGTTACCTAATTTGTATAACTGTTTATTTTTAACACCTACCAAGCACACAACAGTATTTTAAACAACAATGCCACAAGTTAAGAAAAGATATATTCAATTATCTGATAAAATCATCCTGAGATTCCATGAAATAATATAGTGCTCATTCTAGGTAGCTTAGCTGTATAAAAATGGTCAGCCCTCACATATGCCTATCTACAAACAACAGCTGTAAAATTACAATCTGGTCTCAAGCTGCCATGTTGAATGTTAATCAAAGCTTCTGCAACAGAGGACAGAACTGTACAATGATCTGTCAAATCATTGAAGGGCAAATGTGATTCAGAACATGCATGGGTTTTTCTATGGAATTAGTTGTGGGGAAGGGCAGTTGGAAAATGTATCCAGAAACAAGACTTTCATCTTTGAAGATTTCATTTGTGTACATTTTATTCACAATAGCCATAGGAAGGGCTTTGGTGTCGTGCCCAGTGCATTCTGGAAAAGCTGAGTATCATTGCCTACCATCAACATCCAAATCATCAGAGGACCTCTTCAAAAGCTTTATGAAAATGTTAAACACTATAGAGAAGGGATATAGGGAGATTGGGTTCCTACTTTTATATTTTTCTTTCTGTTGGGAAAGGGAGTGTTACTCTGCACTGGATTATGAACTATATGGACTTTCATTTTTTTATACGTCTCAGAGGTTTGTGATATGTAATATAAAATATTGCAAACCAACCAACCAACAAACAAACCAGCAGCCAGCCTATTGGCAATGTAGCAGGAGGTGTTTTGGAGTAAACTTTAGTTTTTGATTTGAATCCTAATAATTTCTGGAGGTTTTTTAAAGCACTGCTTTAACCAAAGCAATTATCAGAGAAGGTAGTGAGATGTTACAATCATTTTCAGCTGTTGACATTCTTCACAAATAAAAGTATAGCACATATAGTAAGCAGTAGTATTACACTGTTATTGTTGCTGTTGCCTTGGTAAGGAAAAAGCTAAAAATGTTGAATAGTTTTTGCTAAATCAGGGCTGGTTTGTGGATCCTAGACTTTGGATTCCTGGTCTACTTTCTACTTTAGTACCATCATTCTGTGACAAATCAAACATATAGCATTACCTTGTTTCTAATTATTATAAATGTACTAACCCCTTACTGATAGAGGCATCTTTGTTGTCATAATATAACTGACACTCCTTAAGAAACAGAAGAATCCCATTGTATTATCCTTCTAATGCATTGTTTCTCAACCTTGGCATCATTAAGATGTGTGGACTTCAACTGTCAGAATTTTCCAGACAGTTCTGGAAGTTGAAGTCCACCCAACTAAAAGTTGCCAAGGTTGATAAACATTGACCTAATGGGAACAAAAACCGCTATTGAAGAATCAGAAAAAAGGAGAAGAGTTTCATATATAATGTAGGTAACAGTCCATAGAAATAAAAAAATTGAAATCCAATAATTTTCAGAATAAACTTCAATTATTTTCAGATGCACTTTGTGCTTGGATTGGCAACCTCTTCCCAGTGCCCTATTTCTCTATGAATACTATTAGCTGAACCTCTTATTTCACTGTTAAATTGTGTGAATTAAAAATGTGTTGTTATTGAGTTAATACATATTTTTAAATAACTTGTCATAACTAATTCTTCATGTCAATCATGCCATTCTTTTCTGTGGCAGAATGAAAAATTATTTCTTTAGTAGTTTCAAGCTGACATTGCACAATTGAGCAACTATAGGAAAAGCTGAAAAACAGGAAGACTATAATTTTATAAACAAATGCACACATTTATGAAGTATTGGTATAGCAAATTCTAAGAATCGCATGCAGAATATAATGCTGATAAGTGAACACATCTATTCTCTCTTTCCACCCCATCAAGGGGTTGTTGGGAGGTGAAGTGAGGGTTTCACAGGTTATGAGATTGCTACTTTTCAATTTTTACACTTCCATTCTCACCCACAATTGCCAGTTTCCAGAGCAATGAAGGTTCAGAAAACCATTTGTCTAAATAAGCACTCTAAGCTCCTTGATTATCAGTGAAAAGTCCCAGCAGTTTGCTGTTCACAGAAAGCCAATTAGAAAGGAAATGCAGGTTGGTCTGTTGTAGAGCTTTGGGATGTAGTAGCTTTAGACAGAAAATAAATTAGTTTCCAACATTCTTGTAACCTCATTTTTAAAAATTTTACATAAATCTTGCTAAAAAAAACCAATTGAAAATTGTGCCTGTGATGTGACATAACTTCACCTTGCTTAAGATGTTACCTACTTATAACTCATGCTAAATGGGATGTGGTGGCTCAGTGGCTAAGGCACTTTGCTTGTCGATTGAAAGATCGGCAGTTCAGAAATTTGAATCCCTAGTGCCGCGTAACGGGGTGAGCACCCATTACTGCTCCCAGCTTCTGTGAACCTAGCAGTTTGAAACCACGTAAAAAATGCAAGTAGAAAAATAGGGACCACCTTTGGTGTTGAGTCATGCAAGCCACATGACCATGGAAATGTCTTTGGACAGCACTGGTTCTTCGGCTTTGAAACGGAGATGAACACCGTCTCCTAGAGTCGGGAACGAGTAGCACATATGTACGAGGGGAACCTTTACCATTTTAACTCATGCTATCAACAAGTAGGCTGCATTTTCAATCTAATATGTCTTTTGAGTCTTTCTTTTCCTTTTTGCAAACATAAAACAGTTTACAGTGCCACAACATATGGTAAAATATGTCATATGCAGTAGTATCATGAAAAATTGTTGACTAATAATATATAAGTAGCATTTCATTGAATTCCTGAGTTTGACATTTTTACTGTACTGTACAATCAGAAATATCAGAAGGAGACCAGAAAGCATGGACAGTAATGTTTTGGAATAATTGCTGTAACTAATTCCATAGCCTTCAGTATTATTTACTAATTATTAATTGAAAATGTTAAATGTAAACATTAGCCCAAACTAGAACAATCTCAAACTGGTAAAAGACTATTGTTTAAAGAAGCAGATTGTATTGGATATTGAAAAGTACCTACATAAATTACTAATTTATAACTCATTTTCCAAAATGTTAGTTTAGCTTTAAGATACACTTCATGTACAGCCTGTTCTGAAAGATGCCTTTCATTCCTTAACTTACCAAATATTTTTATATTCTGTGAAGCAGAATGGAAAATCCTGACAAACTATTATTTTGTTCTTACTGTTTTTACCATCTGTTCATAAAATATACCAGTAAAGCCATAACTTAAATAGTTAAAATATGGTATTAAACAGCTATGGTAGAAAATACTTTAAATATTTAATATTAACAGCTGGTGAAATATTTAGTACTAAAAGATGTTTAATATTTAGATACCCTCATAACATGCTAAGCGTCTTCACATTAGAGTTGTGGGCATCAACTCAAAACCATTTATGAGCAGTAGAGGGCTGCATACACTTTTTGTGCGGATAATTGCCAAACAAATGATCTACTACAAGAATCCATCAAACCTTGTGCTTCCCAGATATGTCAAGAATCATAGCAAGTATTTATTGACACATATCTGGAGAGTATTTATTGATCTATAAGCTTAGTGGGTAGGATCATAAACTTGGGAATGTTGAAGAGAAAACAGTGTATGTTAAATCTTCAACATTGTCAAAGGTAAGTGTTTAATTAAATATGAAAATCTACCAGTAGATAATATACACAGACTTCAGTGTGTTAACTTCATGTCATCTCATTTTGTAGCAAATATAATTATTGCTGAGAATGCCAAGATTTTCAATTTTCATTTCTCTGTTACAGCTTGGGAATGGTTTTCCTGGATGCATTAGGACAGCGTGGCTGAGTTGCCAGGTTTTGGTTTTTATTGTCCTGAGCTGCCCCGAGTTGTGTTTTAAAATGGGAGTCATTTAAGTTCTTTAAACAAGCGAACAAATAGTATACTTCTTAGACAGAAAATAATGAGTTGTATGGCTATATAAATTGGTTTTTCTGATCCCATACCATTTGTGTCAGAAGCATCTTTGAAGGCAGTTCTGGGTGGAAGGGATTAACCGGTGTCATTATCGTTGCCCTAGGGAACACCTGGGGCTCTGTTCATATTCCTAACAAGGAGCTGGAGCAAATGATGGGAGCTCACCCTGCTACATACCAGCATATGAGTCTCAAACAAGGGCTTACTAACCTCCATGCCAGCATCCATTCCATACCATGTGAGCCAGCATGTTCATGGTTTTTCTGATTGTTTAACTAAGTCTTGTATCAAATACTATGGTTAGTTAGGAAAGAATAAACCTTTATCCTCTTTAGTTATGTGAAGGTGATCCGTTGAGAAAAGTCTTGTTATATTAAGAATATTGTTTTGAAAGCCAACTGATTATTTTACCATTTTGTGTGAGAAATAAAGGCTCTTTTAATATCACATTTTGTAGAGTGCAAAAATCATCACAGATTAATTAACCTAATTTAAACGCCATGATATATATACACATATTTCTGCAGAACTGATGAAACTGATGGATTTCAGCCTTGGTAGAAAATCAAAGGCAAGTAATTATTTTAAGTCAGCACATTTCAGGCCCTGGCAGCTGTTCAAATGCTGTTCAGCTTTACCCCAATACAAAACGTTGTCACCAGCAGCAAAAGCCTTGGAAATAAGTCTTTCCCCAGGGGAAGACTAAATATGAATAATGTCACCTATACCTGGTCAATTTTCAAATATTAATTGATGGGGTAATTGCAAAGTATTGAGGATTTTTAATGACATTCAAACAATTATTTAACTCATATAGTAGTAGTAGTTACCAGTGGGATTCTTTTCCATACAAATAACATGCATTTGAAAAAGAAAAAAAAAGTTTTGCTTAACTAATATAGGCTCATTTTTAATTGAATACTTCCTTAGAAGATTATGAGCCTGATGTAAATGTAATATATAACAATTTCAGGAGTGTATTTGACAGAGTACCTTAAGATAATCTGATTAGCATACTAGTTAAGTGTGCAATGGATGGTACAATTATTTATGTGGAAAAAAATGAGTTGATAATCATATTTAAAGAGTTCACTGTAATTACTCTTCATAAGTCAGAAGTGAGATGCTACAGAGTTTAGTCTCAACATTTTTAGAAATAAGTTAGAGAGTTGGAATGATTGGTTATCAAAATGTACATAACAGAAAATAGGTGGGATAGCTAATATTCCAAAAGTCACAAATAATATTCAAAACAGTAATAGAGAAATTTAACAAAAAACAAATGCAAATAAATATAAATGAAATGTGTATATATAGAATGGCTGATTCCTGGCTTGATTACATGTGAAAAAAGTTATGATAGAGTAATTAATTGAAAATTAAATATAAGTCATCTGATATGATTGTAAAAAACAAATGCAAGTGCATCAGAAAGTCCATACTGTAGCTCCTAAATAAATCAAAGAATGTTCAGTAATATTTCTATCTCACTCTTCACTGTTCAAGGCCAAACTACCCATTTTAGTATTTTGTTCATTTTTAGGTACAGCACTTTAAAAAGACATTGGGAAAGGTTTAGAAAAGGACACAAAGATAATAAAGGGATTAGATATGTAGTCCTGTGAATAGAGACTGAAGGTGCTGACTACGTTTAGCCTTCAGAAAGCTAAGTTGAATAGTATTCTTCAAAGATCTGAAAGCATATCACACAGAAGGTCAAGGCCTCTTTTCCAGAATACAAAATGATGGATTTAAGTTACAGGAAGATGGATTTCAACTGAATGCTACAAAAAAAATCCTTACCCAAAGCAAATTGATAGTTTGTACTCAAAAGTAGCTGAATACCATGTTCCCCAAAAATAAGACCCTGTCTTATATTTTTTTGAACCCTGAAATAAATGCTTGGCCTTAATGCCATGTGCTCAAAAGCCCAATTGGGCTTATTTTTAGGGATGTCTTATTTTGGGGAAAACAGGGTAGTTGTTTTAAGAAATTGTCCTGCACCATCTATAACAAGCGAATTTCTTTGGATTATGCCAAATTTTTGATTCCTACTGTTGATAGCAATATATTGGCCTTCTTGAGGAGGAGATCAAAATGTTGCTTGATGTTTGTGAAAATGAAGCATATGTTTCAAAAAATATTGGGCATTCTTTTTTGTATAGAAATTCTACTGAGATGGAATTTTCAAACCAATTTTATGAACAATGGTAGGCTATCAAGGATTAAGAACAAACTCTATAACTTAAAAATTGTTGTAAATTCATGAATCTCTTTATTTTGTTATTTGGAGAAAGGATGAATCTTGGAGTTTTGATGTTTGAGGAAAAATCAAAACCAAATTCAAAAATAAATATGTTAATCTAAACAGCCTTGGGTTAGACATTGTATATTAATTATCTTATCCTTCACTCCCAAATCAAAGCTAATTTTATAAATCTCTCATGCAGATCAAAACAATGTTCTGCATATCAGTTTTAAACCACGTCTGCCCAGAGCACAAGATAATCCTCTATCTCTGCTGCTGAGAAAGTTGATTTTGTATGTCTTTGATGAAGTGAGACCATGTTTAAGGTTATTTGAAAGTCATGCAAGAGTTTAAAAAGAAGAGATAGAAAAAAGTAATCCTGACATGAGCATGAAAGTAATGTTATAACCTCTCAGGTGATAATGGTCTCAAGGGATATGGGCAGGTACAGATTGCCTGAGGAATGGCTTAGATTGAAATGGAGTAGCTGATGTCCATATCAGCACGCTTGATCATTTATCTAAACTGTATTGACTTTTCTTTCTCTCGCTTTTTTTGGCTTGAAAAGGAGAAAAAAGCCACAAATAAGCTAAGTGAACTATTATATATCCATTTTCTTTTCTGAAATGAAATAAAAAGTTCAGTAGGAAATGTCCACTTAGAATAAGGAAACATTTAATCATAACAATTTCAGTGTATTCCAGAATAACATTACCACTGGTCCAAATCAAACAAAGCAAATAAAACCTTCTTTGGGATAACAAAGATTATTATGATGTATGCTGCATTCTTGACCAGTTGAATTTTCCAGATAGTCTTCAAGGGCAGCCCAATGTAGAGGGCATTTCAGTAATCCAAACATCTTCCCCTAATGAATTGATGATTATAAAAAAAATAATTTCTTACATGAATATTCCTACTAACAAGGAAGTACCTGGCACTATTCAAAAGCATGCAAATGCAAGTACATTAATAGGTACAACTTCAATGGATTGCTAGCAGCAAATCGTGTGTCTTTGGCATATAGCCATGCTGGCCACGGAAATTGTCTTCAGACAATATTGGCTTCCTTGGAAAAAAAACAGAAATAAGCACCATGTCCTAGAGTTGGGTATGACTTACAAGGGAATCTTTACCTTTTTACAGCTACTGAAAGGCCCCATTTGCAGAAGGAAACAAATAAGTACCTGCCTTAAATCAGTAATTTGTTCATAGTTTGGGCAGAAATTATTTATGTTTTTCTTCATTGTCCTATTTTTCTGTAAAGTTCTGATGTGAAATTCTGCTCTCATGCTGGTAATGTGTGATTATCAAAGAATGTTCTGGCACATGATTACAAGCATGGCCCTGGAAACACCTCATCATTTAGCTGCTGGAGTTTAAAACTATATAATTACTTGCTGAAAAATGTTTGGAATACTTTGCTGAACAATATTATATGTGTTCTGAACCTTCAGACCTCTTCACTGATCAAAGGTTTAAAATGTCATAAGAGAAGCTGAAGTTTGCACTGAACAACTGCTCAAATGTCAAAAGTTAACAAGATTTTTCTAATGAAGCAAGATAATTGTTCAGTAAAGTATTCCAAACATTTTTCAGCAGGCCATAGAGTCATTACAAAAACTTGTCCTAGCTCCAGCCGCCCAACCAGTGACCCTGCCAGTGCACCAGGACAACATATCTGACAGCCCCTCTGACAGTGAGGACAATGGGCTCCACCAGACTGAGCCCAAGGCCATCTTGCCACCTAGGCTCTCCCAAAACCATGTGCCAGCTGTGAGAGACAGCATTTGCGTATGTCCTGCTGGTTCCAAGACTCTTTGCCATTGGTGCAAAAAAATGAGAGGAAACCCCCCCCCCCACCGATGCAAAGAAAAAGAGAAAATAAGAAAGGCAGGAAATTGATCAGCCTAACCCAGAAAGAGGCTATCTGAAGTCAGAGGTGCATCAAATTTGCATCGGACAAGCCAGTGGCCAGGGCAGTAACAAAATCCATGTTATTCTTCAAATAGAGGGAGCCCGTGCTCTATGGAGGTAGACATCACAATAATCATGTGGGACATGTTCCAAAGGGTAGTGCCCGGCCTGTGTAAAAAAGAGCTGAAACATCAGTTACTCCAACTAATCAACTGTCAAGGAAACCACATCCTGGTAATTGGCTGCAAGATGTTCCAGGTCCACTACAACTGATTCAGAGGGGAACTACCCATCACTGTCAGCAGCAGGAATGTGCCAACTCTGCTGGGTGTGGACTGTTTCAAGCCTTGGGCTTCAGTGTTTCCAGCATACACCCATCACCATGGATGACATCAATGAACTGGTCAATGAGTTCTAGGACGTCTTTGGACAAGAACTGGGCAGATTCCAAACAACTGGAATAGGAGGACTTACCTGAAGGGCTGCCACTCCAGTGTCGTCTCTCACCAGAACTGGTTCCAATAAATCCAGGGACACTTCCCAGAACCTTCCAGTACATTCCATTGGACTCAGAGCCCGAAAACAAGCTCTCTCCTTCCAACTCCACCTCAACAAATGAGCCACGTAGATCCAGTAGAGCATCTAAGTCACCCGCCTATTTATGTAACTACGTATGCAAATAGATGGACAGTTCCAACTCAGAGGGAAGGGGTGTTGTGTTCTGACAGCTAGTGTCCTCCAAGTTCTTCCACCTTGGCAGGAACTAGCCCTTTAATTTGATTGGTTACCACTGCTGACAGTTCCCTATAAAAAGGAGAGCTGTCAGACAGTACTGGATTGTAGATAGTTGCTTGTGAATAAAGAACTATTGCTTTTGGATTTTGTCTCTGCCTAAATCATTCCACGATTCAACAGTTTGTCCTGCCAATGTTGGCATCATATGATATGTTATAGTAAAATGCACACACACACACACATTATAAAAAAAAACAGCATTTGCCACCTCAGCTACCTGTTGATGGTACTTGCAACGCAGGGCCCTGTCTTGTCATGGCACTTCTTCTCCTTGATCTTCCTCCTATTTCTGCTGCTATCCCAGATTTTTCACTAAGCAGTTCATCTTTGGGTGCCATCTGACTGGTATATTCCTGGATGTTCTAAATTTTTCCTGAGACAGTGGCTTTGACACCAGACTCCAGCCTGCCACTTTTCAGCTGGTGTACAATCTCTGGGTGTTGGACTTGGGATGGATACCTACATACATTGTGAGGAGCTTCTGGGCCCTCACATCAACACCTTCCATGCTCAATATTTTGCCAGCTTAAGATACTGGTGGGGTAACTGATGACTGGCATGACATACATGTTGATAGCATGGATCTGTTTTTTCCCACTGAATTTCTCCTTCAGGACATGTCAGATCCTTCGGTGGTATTTGGATGTTACTGTCTTTTTTGCCTCCTTCTCATGGTTCTCTGTGAGAAACCAAGGTACTTGAAACTAGTCTATCTGTCTGTTTTGTGGCCCTTTGGTAGTTTCCACTCCATCAGTTTTAACTACTTTCCCTCTCATGCCATACTTCCCTCTCCAGCCATACTTCTCTAGTATGAATGACATCCCAGTGTCCTCACTGTAAATCTGTGTTTTGGATTAGCAAATTAATGTCTTGTTCACTCATAACATACAACTTCATGTTATCCGTGTAGAGTAGGTGGCTAATGGTAGTTCCACTGTTGAATTTTTACCCATATACAATAGTTGTGTTTATCTGGCTATTAGATAGAATGTCAAAGATTTTTTAAAAATATATTAGGAGACAGGATGTTTCAAGCTGTATGCTAAGACTGAACAAAACATTGACTTGCTGACCCAAGACATCTAATTCATTGATATGATTAAAACCAAGCTTATTAATTTTGAAGGAGGCCAGGAAAGCAGAGATGGAGCAATTAGAACAGAATGGTAGTTGTTAGGTGTTATACATGTTTTATAAGACAGTTCTAATTCTAAAGATTCTGTTTCTAGTTTTTTTTAAATAAAGCTAATAAGATAGGAAGAATCTTAAGATCTACAATACTCCCCATGCTCTTACTTCAGAAATTACTGTACTTGTGCACTGTACTCTTCATTACTGTGCAGCCTTCATCCCTTCATTTCCTTTTCTTAAACATTTAAATTTTAGCAATAGCAACATCTGACACTCAAGCCAAAACATGTCTGCTTTACAAGATGCAGAGCAGCTCATCAGCAAAAGCACATGCCTTGCTGAACCTTTCCAAATACATTGAAGAGGAACAACAGATTGATGCAATTAAGACAGTCTCTCAAGCACTTCAAACTACAGGTACCTCAGCTGTGCTTTTAATATTAATCCAAGACTTTTAATGATAAAAGTGACACCAGAAGGCTCTTTATTACAGTTCCATTTTATTCACTCTTACTTACAGTATTTCACTCTGATGATTTCTACATACTGGTATACCTCTGTAGCAAAAGCTCCATCTTTTATTGTCTTGGTATAACTTGTATAGAATTAACCTCATCAAATTACACCAGAGGACAATTCTGAGCTATGTACCAAGCAAAGCCAGCCAGTGCTTTCTTATTAAAAATTCACTGATTCATTAACTATCATGTAGACAATGTACCATACCTGTTTAATATGCCAGTCTCTCAACATATACTTATATTGAGTGATGAAATAATTGAAGTAGTCCAATGGGATAATTACAACAAGTGACATTTTTATTTTAAAGTGTAGTTCTGAGATGATAATAATGCGGGGAAGTTAGATTAAGTAGAGTTTACCCAACATCCTCTAGCTCAGGTACAACTCTTCATGCTGGGAAAAACTCTTTTTTTGCAATAATTTCCAAATCTCCTGTCATTTATCATCACAGGTGGACATTCCAGGTTATATATAGAAATGTAAATGTAAATGTAAATGTAAATAATAATAATAATAATAATAATAATAATAATAATAATAATAATAATAATAATAATATATTTAGAGATGTGCCTCTTGAAAACAACATAAGCATATCCAGAGCCATTTAGAGAAATTTAGGAACCCATTTCAAGAAAACTACTAAATTGGGGTACCAAACCTGTGACAATCTATTGTTGTCACATGACGTATCACAACTTTTTTCCCATTTGCTAAAATGGGGGGTGGATGTGTCCAGCGCATGATGCAATTGGCCGCAGCCCACAAGTTTGACACACCTTACTAAATGAATGAGGGACAGTAGTCAGTTAATTCAGAGTGGTGGAAGGTGGGATGGAGATGTAAAAAAAGAAGTAGGGTTAACAGTTGACATAGCTAGAGGGAAAAATATATTGCAGGAAAATCATAGACAATATTAAGGGCTACAATCTATTACTACAATATATGTAAGATTAAATTGCTGCCACCCAGTAAATTTTAAACAAGTCAGATCAGCTTTTATTTGTATATTGGGATTATGAAGATTTATGAAGCAGCTCTGAATTCATTCTTTCAGTGGTGACATACAGGACTAGCTGATGCCTATTACTTAAGAATCTATAATTTTATTTACATTATCCAATATCAATAGTATCATCTTCTGCCTTTCCACCTATGTTTAATCCCAAAATCAAACCCTACTACCTATATAAATACATTTTAAATCAAGCCATATGAACAGGTACTTCTAATGTTTTTATTTAAGAAAACCATTTATCTGAATAAGTTTAGATCTCATGTACTAATTAATATTGAGTTGAGGTTCCCCAGCAAATCAAGAAAGCCATAATTTCCCCATGTAGTGCATCCAACTGACTAAAGTCCTAAGAGATTGTAGCAAATATCAGTAATGGGCTGCACTCCTTTAACGTAAAATTCTTCATTCTATTAAAATTAATGTATTTCCTGCTTGGATAACCAGACCAGTAAAAAAATATGCAAAGTTCTTTAAAATGATTCCTTATTTTCCTTCCTCTTATGCAATATGTAATTAGGGAACATTGATTTTGGTAATTATAATATGCATCGGTAACCTTTTAGAGTATTCTAATTTTTCAACCAGACTTAACAGCTTAGGTGAACTAGCACCAATGATATAACTATCACTTTTCTCAATAATTTTAATAGGTTTTTGTGACAAGTAGAAGTAGATCAAGTGATTTCCAAGCTAACATAACAGCTGTTCCTGTTCTTGGCAGACAAAAGCTATATGGGTGGGTGGATGGATGGATGGATGGATGGATGGATGGATGGATGGACGGACGGACGGACGGACGGACGGACGGATGGATGGATGGAGGGAGGGATGGAGGGATGGACGGATGGACGGATGGACGGACAGACAGATGTCAGAAGGTCAGAAGGCCAGATGGATGGATGGATGGATGATGGATGGATAGACAGACAGACAGACAGATGCCAGAAGGTCACACTGGCAAACCACTTCCATAGTACGGCCTTCAAAACCCAACACGACTGTCAAATGGTCCCAAGGAACCAAAGTGCACTTCAATAAGGCTTTTAACTTAAATCAACTTGCCTTTAGCATTTATCAGAAGGATGCAGGAAAAAAAGAAAAAGATCTGTGTTGGTGGAGTATCATTTCTCTTCCCAATCTATCAAATTGGTCAGTACAATTGCTCGTGTGTGACTCAAATTGCAGGAGAGAAAATCTGAAGTCTAGAAAATTGCCTACTTTCAATTATGCATGCACACAAGCACACACACACACACAAGAGGATCATTTCTGTCACATCCTGCCTAAATCCTTTTGTTCTTGTATTTGAAGCTTTTATACAGTTAGGCTGCCTATTGCAATTGTAGAGGCAAGAAGCGAGCCCTCTCTTGTAAATTCTGTTGCTTCCATCTAAAACGTTACCTAATTCAGGCCCAAGGGCATCTAAGACATGGGAAGCAGAAACTGCAAAAAAATAGCCCTTATTCTAACCCACAGTACCTTGAGATAAATCATTTGTTGGAAGCCAACTCCTTTCCCATGCTTTTCTAAAAGGAAGGGAATGCTTTCCCAATAAGATCCTCCTCATGTCCAGGAGTATCTGTTTCCTTGGAAAATGGCAGTACTTTCAGCAGGAATTAGTTGTTAATTTCTGACCTTATTGGAAAACAAAGGCAATAAGCTGTCTTCACTCCCCCCCCCAAAAAAAAAAAAACATTTCCAAGCAGATTTGCAACATCAATCACTCTTTCCTTTGAGATTCAAGCAAGTCAGAGGTGGGTCACCTTGAAAAGCCTGGCTTGCAAGCAACCTGCATCATTTCTGTCACAAAGCCATGCAGGGGGATGAGAATCCCTCAAACAAAAGGTAGTCCTCGACTTGCGACCACAATCGGCCCCCAAAATTTCTGTCGCTAAGTGAAACATTTGCTAAGCGAACTCTGCCCCACTTAACGGCCTTTTCTTGCCACAACTGTTAAGGGAATCGCGGCAACCGTTAAGCTAGTAACACGGTCGTTAAGTGAATCCGGTTTCCCCACTGACTTTGCTCATCAGAAGTTTGCAAAAGGTGACCGCATGACTCTGGGGCACTGCAACCGTCATAAGTATGAACCAGATGCCAATTCTGATCATGTGACCATGGGGGATGGTGCAAGGGTCATAAGTGTGAAAAACAATCCTAAAATCAGTTTCCTTCAGTGCTGCTGTAACTTCCAATGGTCACTAAGTGAACCGTTGTAAGTCAAGGACCACCTGTGCCACTCACAAGGCTGTGCAGTTCACTGCATCCTGGGCTCAGGCCCAACACGGCCTTCTAATCACAAAGCTCTGCTAGTGATTTTCGGAGCAGAATATCTACTGTAATCCCATCCCAAAGATGTTCCTATAAAAACAGCCCGGTTACCGAGACAGAATAAATATTGATCTCCAGAGAAGAGCGCTATTGTATCTATAAAGGTCACTATGGCCATGTGTCTCATCTATAAAAATAAACATCCAGACTCCTCTTTTGAAGTTTTCCTTGGTTATACAAGATTTTAAGATTTTTTTTTCCCTTTTGCAGCTACTTGGAACCTCCCCAAATAAAAACAGCTGTAAGGTGTACCATCTACTATATCGACACTGTTTTCTCCTGCTGGCTGGAGAATTCTGAGAGTTGAAGTCCACAAGTCTTAAAGCTGCCAAGTTTGGGGACCTCTGAACTAGAAGGGAGCTGGCTGTTTTCAAAGGTGAACATAAGTCACAAAGAACCACCATAGTAGCACCAATCAAAGCCTGAGATGATTTGAGCCTCCACTTTGAGCCTCCACTCCATCCGAGCCTCCACTTAGCTTGGAAGAAGCTCCAATTTGGCCTCTGCTTCCCCCCACATCTCAATCCCATTAAAGCATCCCTCTCCAAAGGAAGCAGGTCCTGCCCACCCAGCCTCCTCCGTCCCCTTCATTTCCCAGCTGCAAAAGGCCCAGAATCCAAGTGAGTTGATAATTAAAAAAAAAATACTCCCTACACAAGGGAAATCCTAAAAGTATATAAAATAATATAAAATAATATAAAATAACAACCTAGGACATTATGAAAAAAACAGGAGAAAAGCACTTTAATAAAAACCCCAGGTCACAGATGGACATGCATAGCTGCAGTAAAAATATTGTTCAAAGGTGGGCCAAGCTGAAAGATCAAACACCCCAATGGATTGAAACTTCCTACTGGGCTTTCCTCTTCTTTCTCTAGGCCCAAAAGGCAGGTTTACCTTTCCCCTCTCCTTTCAGAGCCACCCCCCATTCCTTCTCCCTCCCCTTTGGCTCTTCACCTGCCAGATGACCTGCCTGTCTACACCTCTTCTAACAGATTAACAAAGTTGGAAGGGACCTTATAGGTCATCTAGTCCAACTTCCCTCTCAAGCAGGAGACCCTACACCACTTCTGACAGGTGGCACTCCAATCTTTTATTGAAAGTCTCAAGCGAAGAAGGTCCCACAACTTCCGAAGTCAAAGCTGTTCCATTGGTTGATTGTTCTCACTGTCAGAAAGTTCCTCCTCATTTCTAGGTTGAATCTCTTCTTAGCCAGTCTCCATCCATTATTCGTTGTCTGGCCTTCAGGTGCTTTGGAAAACAGGTTGACCCCCTTCCTTTCTGTCGCAGCCCCTCAAATATTGGAACACTGCTATCATGTCTCCCCTGGTCCTTCTGTTCACTAGACTAGACATGCCCAGTTCCTGCAACCGTTCTTCATATGTTTTAGTCTCCAGTCCCCAAATCATCCTGGTTGCTCTTCTCTGCACTCTCTCCAGAGTCTCCACATGTTTTCTACATTGTGGTGACCAAAACTGGATGCAGTACTCTAGGTGTGGTCTTACTAAGGCTTTATAGAGCGGTATTAGTCTCTTCCTGCTCTCCCCACCTGGGATTCCACCTTGCCAGGTCTTCCATTGGCCTTCTCCTCTGGGGAATCCATCCAATTTGGTCCCCACCATGCTGCCCCTAATGACCATGCATCCCACCATGACCATGGAGAGACGTCTTCCGACAGCGCTGGCTCTTCGGCCCTTGCAGTCACCACAAGCTTTCCAAAGGCATGGGGGGGGGAGGGGGCCTGAGGGAGCCTAGGCTAACCAAACCCACCAGAGTTGAAGGACCATCCAAAAGGGAGGCTCTATACACCCCCCACCCACCCATCCTGGCTGCTGAGGAAAAAAAAAAATCAAAGGCAGGCAATAAGGAAAGAGAGGCGGGC
>JANHFP010001343.1:10588-23872 GCA_032468135.1 Calamaria suluensis
TATATATAAGTATAAGCATGAATTGGATATAAAAATGAATACAAATAAAGAGAACATTAGGACAGGAACGGTAGACACGCTGGTGCTCTTATGCACCAATAAAATAAAATGAAATCCTCTCATTCTTGGAGCTCAGTATATGCTCTTTATGAATCTGTGAATTATTTTCAGAAACAAAGCTTGCAAAGTTTATTAAACTGTTTTGCAGCATATAATGCTGAATGTTTTCATCTAAAGGTATATTTTATATTAAATGGGCTAAGACCTGAGCTATAATACTCTTCATTAGTTTTTTTTTTTATTGAGAAAATCTGAAGAGCCTTGAAGGCTGTAAACAAAGTATTAAAATGCATGACTGCCTGTATCTAGACCATATAATGTTGTGATAATAGCATCTATTGAAGATGAGGTATCAAAACTACCACCTGCTCACTACTAAAGACAAACAAATCTAAAACACAAATCTAAAAATGGAGGGTCGCCTATTACAATTGCACTCATTCTTTTTCCTAAATGGTTAATACTTACTACCATGGAATGTTTGTTTGAGAAATCAAGTATTCTTATTACTAATTTCTATTTATAAAAAGATCAAAAGGAAGTTAATATTATGTCAGTGGATGTGTAAAACAGATTTGTACAGGAGTTAGAAATGTGTGTATATGTATTGGTGTTTGTGAATATGTACACATACATATAGCTGCGCACACACATGGCATATAATATGGTTGTATGAGTTGACAATGGTACAGCTAGTAGTGACAATTGGGAGGAGACACAGAAGTTTCTGCTATTAGAGAAACTGCCCTAAAGCTGAGGTTACAGAAGTAAGTTTTCCAGCTGGGTTTTCCTCTTTGAAAACTATGTTTTTAACAATGAAAGAAAAAAAATCTAATCTATCCCATGGGACTAGAGGTGCTGCCTGAGAGAAAGCATCATGGCTTTTGTAATTATAAGTGTCTGGACCCATACATTATATTAGTAGCAACCTACCTCTTCTATCTACATTATTCTAATCAGATAATATTGCCCAGATCTTCATACCCATCCATTTGAACTGCTTTACTAAAAATGTTTGGTTTGAAAAGCTAGTACAACTTGGTATACATGAATCAAATAAGAAAATTGGATAGCAGTTTAAAACATTAGATTGATTCTTGTTATCTAATGGTACAAGCTTAATGTATATATTGATCAGTCCTGTGGCTGTTTTCCAAGGTGAGAAATAACAATGCACTTGGAATGACCAAGGAATGACCAATTCCTACCACACAGGGATCGAAGAAAAGATAATGATTAGTTACAGCCAAAATTGAACAAGGGTACTGACTAGAACATCACCTAATAGAAATAACCTAATAAACATCACCTAATAAAAATAAAACAATCAAAAGTGAGTGGTTTCATATGATTGGATAACTTAAGTTTTCTGTTTTAAATTGGCTTTATGGTAATTCAGATATTAAATTTTATGCTTCTCTACTTGCTGTAATGTTACAATACAATGTATCACTAACAGATGTATATAATATTATACATTATACAATGAGTAATAAATATTGCTATACAATATATAGAGATTTTCTCTAGAGCTAAGGAGACAAAACTCTGATTTAGGATTCTAGAAAACTTTGGAAAAAAACTGGCTATACTTCTAGGCTAAGGCTGATGTTTGTTTAAAATTGTTTTCTTTTGTGGATTTTTTTTGCTAGAGCATGTTAGACCAGTCTACCTACTGATTTAATTTTTTTAGTTGCTTTATGCCTCTTTTAGATTTATGTGTTGCCCAGAATCCACTGGAGGTGGGAAGCCAAATAAATTTAAAATAATAAAAATAACAGACAGAAAAACAAAAAAGCTACTGACTGTTTACTAGGCATTACATAGCCATAGTGATAATTGATAGATTATACATGCCTGGCAGAAATGGAAGCAGAGGTTTTACTTCAAGTCAAACAAACCATCCTAGAAGAGCAGCATGCATTGGCTGATTATGGAAAAGAGAGTCAAGGAAAATCATTTATCCAAGTTAAAAACTGAAACTTACTAATATTCAGGCAACAAAACATGAATATCAAGATAATTTAATAAACATAAGAACAAATACTTGCAAGGAAAAGCATTACATACAAGAAAGATTGAAGATATTGTGGGAACACCACCTTGATAGCATATGCTGGTAATCATCAGCTAATGACCTGCATAGATCCTATTCTATTCCACAGAAGCAATGTAGCACTAGGTAAATCAAAGGTCTTCAAACGTGGCAGCTTTAAGACCTGTGGACTTCAAATTTCCAGAATTCTGGGACTTGAAGTCCACAAGTCTTAAAAATGCCAAGTCTGAAGACCTCTGATGTAAATCATAGTGCTACAACTATGTTCCTATTTTAGGTGACTATCAGAGCAAAAACAGTAGCAGTTAAAATATCCTTAAAAGAATCCTATCAGCAAAAAAAACCCTTGCCAACTAAACCTACATAGAGATACAGCTGGGATCAAGATAACTGCAGTTAGTTTTTAAAAGTATAGAACAAACTTAGATTAACCTATATATAGGTTAATTTGGGGGAGGGGGAAAACATAAGATCCAGAGCTCAACTAAAATATAGCCAAGGAAATACAGAACACATTGGATGTATTTCTCTGCTGATATCTTGAACTAAATGAAGTTTGGGGGATATAGCTGAGGAGTACATTGCAGGCTAATTTATACCAAAGGAATTATTGTTATTCACCAGTTCCCCAAGCAGCCCTTTGAAATCGAGAGGCACAGCTTTTTGGGATAATCTTGTTTCCAAATTTAAGACATGAAAACAGTTAAATAAAAGAGCTGTGAAAATATTTGAATAAGCACATCCACTCCTTTAGTTGGCCTGCATTGAATATAGGGACAACTAAAAGAAGTTTTGTTTTAAAGATTCATAAAGGAACTTAAAAGAACAGTTATATATATATTCTTAGACATTCTGAAGCACTTATTGTAAAGTCTTTGTTCAGCCCTATTGAATACATTATTAGAAAATAATCATATTCCCTAAATTACTTGTAATTAAATATAAAGTTAAATTAAATCAAATTCAGTTTCTGGCCATCTGTAGTGTTACATTTCACTCAAATGCCAGGAGCGTCCTTGGCTCAGAAGATATTTTACATGACAGATCTTTCTTACTAAGAAATATAAATATAATACACTGCAAAGACTTGGATGACTAGAAAGATATTGTAGATATATCTTTATATTTACAAATCGTGAAATAGATCTCTGTATGAAACAGTAGCAAATAAAGGAATATGGTTTCAGGAAACATTAGGAAGTTTCTAAATTTAATGGAAAATTTTATTCTGCTAACCAGTCTTAAGTGTCCATAATTGCATGCATTAAAAAAAAGAGCATATGATGCACAAGTTGCAAACCTGAATCTTCCAAATTAATAGATTGCCACCCCCTTGCAAACTTAGTCAACAATGCTGACAATGGCCACATGTATCAGTCATAAACCTACAAACGCTCCCTCTCCTTTTGTTTCCTGGATCACTTTGACCTGGAACAGCTGGAACAGACCAGGCTGACTGCCAATTCTTAAAGAAGAACCAGTAATGAAAGGGCTGATAATCTACCATAGGCTTGCATTAAACAAGAGCAAATCAATAAACTTCACTACATGTTACTCACCCTGCAACACAGCAAACTTCCTCAGGAAGTCAAAGTGCTAAAATCTACTACTATTAGTACTACAATTACAGTGCTATTGGGCATACTATGATCAATCTAAATCATTAATGGAAAACAATATATGTATCATACAAATTCATAGTTTGAATACTGATAGTTTTCTGTTTTTTTCAGCACAGAATGAAACTGTGGCAAATAAGTCAACAGAGATTTTTTGGGGTGAGGGGTCAGGCTCACATTTGGTCAATTCTGGCAACATAAGGTATTTGATGATTGCAACTTCTGAGTGCTTCGGTAGTTGACTTTCGGGTTTGTTTATATACCTCTCATCTATTATATTTAAAATGTAGGTTGACGTGAATATCAAGCTTCATTTTTAAAAATATGTGCTTGCTCTCTATTCTGCCTGTATTCCTGCTAACAACAGAGGTGGGAGTGATGATGAGGATATAGTTTCTGTTGTTTATTGCCCTAAAGTTGTTTTTAAATCACACATTTGGGTAAAACTGTAGGCAGAACAAGGATAGAAAACACTGTAAGTAGACAATTGTGGTTTTTTTTTTTAAAAAAAAACTTCCTGCATACTATAGTCCAGATCTGGAACTGGAAAAACCTTGTTATATTGATTGATACAATACTTATCAATATTTGATAAGTATTTGATAAGTAATTATCAAGTACTGATAAGCATAATTTTAAAATATGTGTCAATTTTAATATTTGCTTGATTTTTAAATAGTATAAAGAAGGTAAACAAATGCACTGGATATGAAACAAAAGGAAAATAAATCATAAAATAAATACTACATTACAATATAAGTTATTTAAAAAATATTGAATTCAAAATTCTAGAAAAAACATGAAGAGATCATTTTGTATGATCTCAAACACAAATATCTCAGTTTGGACATAAGCACAGTCAATAAAGATCAAGTAACAAGACTAAACAGAACTTTGACCCTAAAACTTCAGATGCAAAATATTTCTACAAAGGTAGGTCTTTTCAAAATACTCTAACTGGAGCATAGACCTTATAGCACAGAACTTGTTCTGGGTAGGTTCAAATATCTGATTTTTACATTATTTTAATTAATTAATTAATTAATTACAATCTAATGTGCACTGAAACACAAACTTATTAAAGCACTGAAATTTTTATTAACTACAAAATGGTCAATTGTTTTAGTTATGTTGTTGCCGGAATATATGCATACATACATATATATGTACCGGTATATACCGCTATATTCATAATACAGAATGTCAGTATTTGGTAATATTACTGTCAGTCATTTTAACAGTTTGAATGCAAAACTATTCCCACGTCAAAACAGTCTTTAATGTTACAATTTATATTCAGTTTTTGGCAGAGTGGCTTTAAAGACTTAGAAATAAATATTAAGTAAAAAAATGCTTACCAAAGCTCACATTTACTTTCCAGTTATTCTTATCTTAAAAAACTATTTTTTTAAATAAAAACAAGCAATACATTCAATACTGCATATTTTCCAGGAAGATGCTTGGAATATTGAGTGGAATCATCAAATAATTTCCTTTTGCAGATGCCTCAGATTAAATAAGATCTGTCCCATGGCTGTATTTGGTTAATTTGAGGATGGAGTGTGCACCATTGGGAAAATCATTTGCATATTTAAATTGTACTTTCCATCCATATTAAATGTGTTGCTTAAATAACAATATTCATAAACACATTTGCTGCTCAATAACCAACAGCTTACAGCAATATAAAGATAATCACCATACTTGATCCATAACTATCACTGATTATTTTTTTTTAAAAAGTCAAGAACAATTATTATTAATCCTTTCTGTATCTACATAATTAAAGCC
This sequence comes from Calamaria suluensis, assembly GCA_032468135.1. Lineage (NCBI taxonomy): Eukaryota > Metazoa > Chordata > Lepidosauria > Squamata > Calamariidae > Calamaria > Calamaria suluensis. Next base: position 16,115 of record JANHFP010001343.1, read on the forward strand.
ATTTAATTTATCCAGCAGATTTAAACATAAAGATAGCCGTCTTTTTAAATTCATGTACTGCTGTTTATCGACTTTTGCTGTTGAATTTGTAAAAGAAAACATGATAAGTAAATTTACTATGAAGGAAAAAGAAAGAGCTACATAACTGAAATATGCACAATAAAATGGAAAAAAAAAACAGATTTTTTTTTTATAAAATTGGATATTTTTTATCAACATGAAAACACACTGGTATTCATAATGCAACATAACAAGTACGTCAATAGCAATTCTTTACACAAATCACCTACAAAAGAACATCTGGAACGAGGTAACAATGTTATGATCACCTATCATTTTTCATTTTCTTGCTGGCATAATTTGTATAGTGTATGATGGCTCAATGGTTTAAAATTCTTTGTAGTAGTTAGGAAGGAAATGCAGTAGCTTCCTTGATTACTACTTTGGTGTTTTTGTGTGTATGCAATTGTTTTCCCAGATCTATACTAAACATTCCCCCTCCACATGCCCAGAACAGTTAATTGTTTTCTTCCCAAAAGCTGCATTAAAAATCCCACATAACACATTTTGATTGTGATTCTTTGCCCATGAGACCAAATGCTTACCTGTGTACCATTCTGTAATTTACAGTTCAACCACTTCAGAACTAATAAATGTCAAGCTGATTGCAGGCTATGGAGCCTAGCTAGGATGTTCCTTTCAAATTACTTTCAAATTAGAATGTATAAAAAGGGAAAGCAAGGGAAACTTACCTAAATTCTTTTCATTTAAATATATTAAAATAAATATTCAGGTGCATATTCTGGACCAACTTAGATGACAGTTGCTGCCCTGGTTTTGGAATGGTCATAATGCCAGTAACATTCTTAAAGGCCTTCACCATCATTTTAAGTACTACTACAGAAGACTTAAAACAACTATATAGAAGATTTAATAGAAGACTTAATTCATAATAAATTCAAATGCATAGATGGATTTAGTTGCATGCTGCCTCATATGTAACATGCTCTATCTATACATGTTTCCAAGCCAAAGTCAGAAAACACAGGCTGCATTAAATCATTTCTGTTTAAAGTTAGTATTAATAATATATTTATTGGGCATTTCATCACAAGTTGTAGACACAGGCAATAAAGGAAATATTGAAAAAGAATATATAATCTGCCAGATGACAACGAAATGAAGTAACACTAATTTTAACAAATCTACCATGGTGGGCTGTGCTTCATGATATATTAATTCAAAAGTATGTGTCCATGTCACATGGTTTATCAGTAGAGTTCATCTTGGGTCAGGAAGCATGAAAAAATCAATTCAAACAAACAAACAAATAAATAAACAAAATAATAACAACATCCCTGTTACTTGCAATTATTCTCCTTACTATAAATAGTTATCACCACAGCAACATTACACAAGCATGCAATTAAAATGACTATAGTAATCGCTTACTTTTTTATTTCTTCCAATTTCATGTTTCATCATCATCTCATATAGTATAGTCATTGAAAAGTTTGCAGATTATGCCACTATCCTAAAATAAGAGCTGAACTTGACCCCTGCCTCAAATCAACCCACTCAGTCCCTGTGTTTCAGTTGCAAATGGGACAAACTAAGATGCATTTTTCTATTAAATAGATTTGTTTGGGAAACAGAGTCATACATAGATTGACTTTGAAAGTAGTGACTTTTGAGCTATTTAACATAAATAGAGAAACGATAGCAATTACGGGATTTGATAGATGAAAAGATACATCTTCAGAAATTTCTAACATTTATCATTTAGGACTATAAGATGAAGCAACTTTGCTCTGCTTGTGAGGCTCCTATTCAGTAGATGAATACCATGCTATTCTTACAGAGTAATGGCCAAATAGACTCAGGACAGAACTGTAATAATTCCTACTCAATTCTGAGTGTTGTTTAATTTTTGGAGAAGTAGAGCTAACTGCAAAGTATTTTCCTGTTTTCACAGTGTGATTCGTGAAAAAAGTCTTAAGATGATTTAAGATCTCATTACTAAAATGAATATGACAACTACCACAACTAACCCAAAATCCAAAAGCAATTTAAAATTTCAGAGAGTGAACATATAAAATTATGAGGAATTTATCTTTTTTTGTTTTGCATTCATCATTAGCTAACCAATGTCATATTTTATTGACATGGTACCCTGAGAATCATGATGTTGTATGACTCCCAAATGTATGTTGTCATCATGCCTCATATCATAGTATAATTTCCTGCAGTTTTGATCTATCAATGGCTTCGTACACCCAGAATAATGCTATTGAAACTAATATGGAGTGTTCACTCACTATAATTTATCTAGATAGATAGATAGAGAGTTGTTAAACTCTTCTTAATTTAGAAGTTATCTTATATAATCATTAGTACTTGGGTTTGCCTAAAATCTAGCATTTTGTTCAATACTACATAGAAAAGATATACTACAATCCTATCTATTAAAATAAATAAATACATTTGCTGAATAAATCCAATATTTTCTTGGCTAAGATACGGCTACAAAACATAGACATTTCAATGAAATCCTTTAGAACTTTTAGTTCTAAAAGACTAAATTTATGGATAGAATAAATACTAATAACACAATTTTGGAAACAGAAAATGGCATTTCTGAATTGCAGGAATATAATAATTTACTGATAAATTATTAATGTATTAATCACTGTGTGAATTGTATGGATACACTCAAATAAGTGTACAAACTCACATTAGAAAATATGGCTCTTACATGACCTTTCCATGAACTATGTATGATGGCTGTAGTAATGAAATGACTCTGGTACTTGATCTGATGTTCCCAAAGACTAAAACAATTAGGTTTTATTATTTATTTAACCAGGCTCTATAGAGCTTCTAAATTGAAATAAATCGGCAGAAGCTGAGCACATTTCCCAGAAGCTAGTCTGCAAAACATATTTATTGAACTAATATATTATTTAAGACTACAACTAGTCTTCCTGGCGCAGGGAGTCTAAAGATTCGTTCCCGATAAAAAAAGGATACTATGCAGATACTGGGCAGGGACAAAAATGATCTTGTATGTTCTTTCTTATAATAGGATGAACATAAATGAGCACTTCATATCAATTACTTACATTTGTTATTGAAATAACAACACAACCCACTATCCGGCCTATCTAAGCTTGGTGGATGTTATAAAAAATTAAATTAAAGAAGCAGGATAATATTGAATTTGAAGCACTGTGACTTTTTTTTTAAAAAATACTATAATTACAAATCAAACCAACACTTCACTAAAGTTATTAAGTTTACAGCAATCAATTGTCTGCTCCTTGGAAACAATCTCTGTATCACTTATAGAGAAATTCAGAACAGTTTAATTAACCTAAATCAGATAGATAAAAGCAAACAGATTGAAGCCTTGAGCCTAAAAGTATAAACATTATGGGAATCACAGTTGTACAAAATCAGCCAGGATTAGGTTCTGTTCGTAGCATAGGAGCTGCTTGAAATAACCTTCAGGAAGAGCTACCGGCCACAATGATGAAATACCGACCAATCATCCATTATGGATAATGAAATCATGGGTAGAAAATCATGCAGTAGACTGTGTTCTCTGTGGTAGCATTGACTAATATTCTCTTCTGTATCTTTCATTCCATTTTCTGACACAGTGCATGATGAATGTTATCTATAAATTAGTACACGTTACATCAGGCTGCCCCATTAGATCCAGCAGAGAAAATATGTTTAGACACCATTTGCCAGGGACTTATATTTGGTAGGTCCCAGTTGGTAGGCCTTCTCTGATGTAGCACTCCCCTTATGGAACAACACCCCCCATCTCTCTTGATGTTTCAGAAGTTCCTCAATATCTCCTTGTCACCATGTCTGTGTCTCCCAGCATACCAAAGACATTTTTAGATGGCTCCATTATTGAGATGGAAATACTTTTTTTCTGTCCCTGCCTGGGATTTGTATATATTTTAATTAACCTCTAATTATTTTAATGTTGACATTTTGTATTTTTAAATGCTTGTTTTTGCGTATTTTATGTTTTTTTTAATGATTATTGTGTGCTATCCAGAATCACATTTTGTGAGATGGCCACCTATTTGTAAATTTGATTAAGAAATAAGTAATATGGCATAAGTAATGCCATATAATCTTGGTGCAATTTTCTGCATTTCCAAATCTGGAATTGTTCTGCAGGTTGTTACACACTTCAGAATCATCATATGTTACATCTCATTTTTATCCACTGTTACTGGGAAGTTCAGCATTGTCCAATGTGGTCACCATACTTCATTGACCTAACTATTTTAAAGGGGAATCTTATCCACATTCATCAGGAAATTCTGTTATGTTAAACAGGTATTTGTCTGACAATATTATATAAATACAGGTAGTCCTCAACATTCATTTGGTGACTGTTTAAAGTAACAACCACACTGAAAAAAGTGACTTCTGACCGTTTTCCACACTTACAAGCTTTGTAGCGTCCCCATCATCATGTGATCAAAATTCAGATGTATGGCAACTGACTCTTATTTATGATGATTGCTGTGTCCCAAGGTCATGTGATCAACTTTTGTGACCGTCTGACAACCAAAGTCAATGGAGAAGCCAGATTTACTTAACAAACGGGTTACTAACTTATCAACTGCAGTGAGTCACTTAACAACTTTAGCAAGAAAGGTTGTGAAGAAGAGCAAAGCTCGCTTAACAAGTGTATCACTGAACAGAAATGTTGGGCTCAATTATGGTCGTAAGTCAAGGACTACCTGTACTCCATCCTAAATGTTGCTCAGCAATCAAGATCTGGAAACTGCTTTAAGTAAAATCACTACAGTAAATAAAATTATCAACATTTTGAATATTCTATACTGATATTGATACTGTACTTATTCTGTTTTAGAAGTATGCATCTATACTGCTAACTACATACATAGCTACATTTTATTTATTTATTTATTATTTAATTTATATGCCGCCCCATCTCCTAAGACTCGGGGCGGTTTACTGGAAATTAAAAACAAACAATATAATATACAACTTAAAATAATCAAAATAATTAATACAACTTAAAAACCCAGAAATTAAAACTTAAAACCCCTCCCTGCCTTGTGCCTCCTCTCCTGATACACGATCCGTCATTAAGGGGCACAATAGCATGAATAAATAGGTAAATAAATAAATAAAATAAAATGTAGCTCTCCAGGCCGACAAGATGACTTTTATCAAAAGTGAGAGCCCAAGGAGAAGATTGGCTTCCTCCAAACTTTTGGCTTGGAGCCCCCTTGTAAGCAGCTAATGTTTAAGTCAAGTGTGCCACTGGTGTGGGGACATCTAAAAGGCAGAAAATATTGGTGAGGATGCAGTCATAGTAAAATGAATTTATGTTATTTTCTTGGCACCAAAAAATGCAAGTGTTTGTGAATAGCCCTGCCAGCACAAATGTTTACACAGAGATTGTTGTGGCTGCTCTATTGGGACAATCATCCGTACTTCATGGTGAAGCGTAGTCAAATCAGTTGCGAAGACTTTTCCAACCTGACTAGAGGTTAAAAGGGCTGTTTTATATGAAATAATTCCTGAAGCCTTCAGTAACTTCTCATTTCAACATCCTCTCTGAATGATGTCACTGCCAATAATAACAAGGCTTTTGAGCTAGGCTGGAAAAGTTGACTTATCTTATACTAGCTAAAACAGTTGTAGGAGGCATTCTAAATGTCTTCACCTCATTTTAACTCAGGCACTCATTACGGAGGGGAAAAATTAAAGATACTGTATCCCACAAAATTATATACTTTTATTCATTAAAAAACGTCTCATGAAGTTTGGATTTCTGTGGAACAAAGTTTGGGTTTTAAAGTTCGCATCTAGCATCCAGGCTTCTAAGGATACAATTTCCCAAATGCAGATATCTAACCCAGGGGCAGAATTCCACATCAGTTAATCTTCCTTTCATTTGTAGGACAGAAAAACTTTTCATTTTCTCTGCTCTCTGAGAAGTTTCATTTGAAACGGTGGCATCCGAATATATATGACTTTACGGAGTTGTCAGAGACTCCTAGTCTAATCTCCTTTAAGCATGCTTATCATTTTCTGAATATGTTTCAAAACTTAAGTGTTTAATAATATAGATTGTTCTCGACTTGCAACAGTTCATTTAGTGACCCTCCGAAGTTACAACGGTGCTGAAAAAAGCGAGGTATGACAATTTTTCACACTTATGACCATTGCAGCATCCCCATGGTCATGTGATTTACATTCTGATATTTGACAACTGATTCACATTTATGACGGTTGCGGCAGGGGTGAAACCTACTTACCTTCGCAACCGGTTCGGAAATGCGCACGCATCATGTGCACACTTGGACCCTCTGTGTATGCGCAAACCCTTCTGTGCATGCACAGAGGGTAAAAAAACAGGTTATTTCCTGGTTAAAACCAGGAAGTAACAATGACCAGGCGGGTGGGTGGAGCCTCACGCTACCGTTGCTTCCAGTTCGGCCGAATTAGTCTGAACCGGGAGCCTTTCACCCCTGGGTTGCGGTGTCCCTAAGGTCATGTGATCACCTTTTGCGACCTCCTCTGAAGCAAAGTCCATGGAGAAGCTAGATTCACTTAACAACCGTGTGACTAATTTAACAACTGCAGTGATTCACTTAACAAATGTGGTATGAAAAATCGAAAAATGGGAAAATATCTACGTAACAAATTTCTCACTTAAACAGCATAAATTTTGGGCTCAATTGTCATAAGTTGAGGACCAACTCTACTGCACAGGCAGAGTTTCTTATGCTCTTCGATCTATAATTCACAAGGAACACTTTTTGGGGAGAAAAGAAAATGAGAAGAGGAAATTTTAGGCATTGCTATTCAAGAACAGTTGCCAATATAGTTACACAATTCTCTTATATGATTTTACCAATTTACCAGTTACCAATAGAATTATACCAATATAATTTTGATCTAATGATATGAATGCTTTTTAAAAACCAGTTCTAACAAAGGCTGATGAGCTTATGAAGCTTAGGCACTAACAGGTTATACCAGTATTTCATGAAACAATTAGGTCGTATTTTGATGAAAAACATGCTTCTTCTGAGATCCTTGATTCTGGAGGCCTTTTTTTTTAAAGACATGAAAGCTTCCCTTATATTTCTGATTTCAGAGAAAAAACAGATGTGGTATATGGCAATGACATGCTTTTGGGATATGTATCCCTTGAGGCTAAGATTTAAAAAAAGGAACAACATTGCAAGATAAACGATTAAAGTAAATAAGTTTTAGAGTTGGTTAATTTTTATTATAAGATGATGAGTCTAAATCAGAAAATTCAAGAGTGGAGATTAAAGCAGTGCTTATTGTGTTAATATTTTTTTATGCTGGAAGAGATGCAGAGGAGTACTCAGTGTCCGATGGGTGCTGTGTCCCTCTTTGTAATTTATAGACAGATGGAAAAATCAATAGACAACGTACACTTCTAGCTCACATTATGGATTATCTAAATTTGGTAGAGCTATTTTACTTTCATGGTGCTTCAGATTGCAAAATATTCTGCCTCTTCTGATATGAATAAAGTTAAAAAGGCTTTGAAATTGAGCCTCTCAAAGTTTAAAATCAAAAAGAGACGTGCAATGACCTTCAAAACTCTACCAAATCTGTATCTCCAGGGTCTATAGCAGAGGTTCCCAAACTTGTCAGCTTTAAGACTTGTGGACTTCAACTGCCAGAATTCTCCAGCCAGCTGGGAGCTGAAGT
>JANHFP010001343.1:23972-35743 GCA_032468135.1 Calamaria suluensis
TCCTCTCCTGATACATGATCCGTCATTAAGGGGCACAATAGCATAAATAAATAGGTAAATAAATAAATAAAATAAAATGTAGCTCTCCAGGTTGACAAGATGACTCCCCTTGATGGTGCTGTAGAAGGGCCTTCAAGATTAGATTTTACATACATCTGACATCATACTAAACCATTCTAATGCAAGAACTATAATAACTAAGCCTGGGATTATAGATCAATTATTCATTATTAAAGGTATTGAATTAAGATTTAAGACTATATGTGTGTTTGGAGGGGAGGAAGAGAAACAACTAAGAGATTCAGTTTTCTTTTCAATGTTTCATCAGCATTCTTGACAGAGAATTAGCTTTACACACCTAACATCGACACAAGCAGCTATCCATTTCAGAGTGCATAATTCATTTTTCATTGTTGTCCTTCACTGTACTTTAAATGTCACCCATCAGAGTGAGGAATATAAATATTATTGCACTTCAGCTAGAAACTAGACAAGAGCTGCTCTTAATTTAGGCACTTTGGACATGATCTTTGTAACCTGACTATTTAAAAATAATAATATTTGAAAACAGGAAAGTGTTTATGGCAGAGCTTTTTCCAGTGTGAAAATCACTTACCTTCAAGCAAATGGAAAAAATTAAAGTGGCAAATGATAAAGGTGCCAACTAATTATATAGATATTTATCACCTGTATATACATGTGTGTATAAATGAGGAGAACATTTTATGATTTAAGCTTTTTAATTGATTTTTGGAGGCTATGGGCGTCCGAAGGTTATTGGATGACTACAATTCTGTTAGTCTATGATAACCCAAATCAGAAAGAGTCTGATAACAATGCCATATGATACCATATTTTCAAAATAATTTTATTAAAAAGTATTAAAAGTAGCATTTAGCTATTCCTTGCCTCTGCTGGAGTGAAGTGTAGTTCAGAAATGCCTACAGCTTTAATAAATTTTGTTAGCCTGAAAAGATGCAATTGGATTGTTCCTGCTTATTATGTGTATAAAACATATTTGATTGTACTAATCTCATTGTTATTCTGTACCAACACAATGGTGTAGAATAAACCTGAAAGACATTAAGATAATAAAGATTTGTCTTATGTAAGACATTAGTGGTTTATGTATTGTGTAATGTCATGGATCAATACATAATTCACACTGTGTCACCTCTAAGTCTTGGTGAGAGCATATCTAAATGTTGGTCACAGAAAGGCTGTGCCATGTGAGGTGGGAGAAGGAAACAAGCTGCCCATTAATTAGAAGTACATTTTCAGTAGAAAAACCTTTTTGATTAAACTCCTCTCCAAATTGGAGGTTCTGGAGAAGAACTCTCATATTAGCAATATTGCACTTATGCTTTGAAATAGCAGCATGCAATTCTGCAGCATTTCACAATACCTGTTATTGAAAGTAAGAAATATTTTTATTTCTTTTTCTTTGGCTCAATAATTGGAAGAAAAAAAATTGACTTCAAGAAGAAGTTGTAATCCTAAACAAGTTGTTGTCACAACTCAACTCTATTAACAGCATTCTTACATTAATGGTCAGAAAAGAGACAAGTGTTCTCCAAAAAGTAAATGACATATATATAGACTTTTCCTGAATCCCACACAATTTTATAATGCAGTTCCATACTGAAAAAAAATTCCAAAACCATCACAAGAAGCAGACCTGATTATCATTATTTGTTCCCATTGTAAAAGACTTCAAAATCTATATTTAAGCATCCATCTAGTTGAAGTTGCAATTAAGGCAAAGTGAAAATTCATCTCATTAACACTAAATGAAATACACAGTGACCAGGATTTCAACATTAACTACCATCACTTTGTGCTGATTCTCTATTTTCTGTTCAAAATAATAAGACAAAAATAAAACTAGAATGGAGAGGAATATGTAACTAATTAGGAGTTTTATTTTCAGTGTATTTTAAAAAACTTTGGATATATATTATACTACATTATATTGTATGATAATATATTTTCCATGCTTCATAAGCATAAAAAACTAATCTAGTGTAGAGAGTTCTGATGATTACATTTTTCTTGTGGACAAGTATCTTAGCTTACTTCTATCTTCTAAATCCAGAATTTCAAAGTTCCTGAATGAAGTTCATTTTTTGAAAATTCCAATCATTAAATAGAGAAGCACTTTCCATCTTCTTACTCAAATTCCATTTGAAATTTATAAGGGTCTTATCAGAGAAATGCCAGCAGTCTCTACATGCCTAAAATTGAATTACTACATACTGGTGACATACTGGTTACTGTGGTAGAAGCAAATGAAAAAGGTTGGTGGGGAAGTCATACAGTAATGCACTGAAGTACAATCAAATATTTGTGCCCAGCACATTTCTGGTACCCATCATTCCATGAAAACACTAGATAACATGGAATTACATTTGTCGCAGGATTCAATGTGGGGTGGTCACCAGGATATCTAAGTGTTGGGAGATAAAGGCTGTGTCATGGTGGGTGGGAGTAGGAATATATGCTGGCATATTATCTTGGGATACATAATTGCCTTCATTCATCAACTATTTGTACCCAGCATATTTCTGGTACCCATCATTCCATACAAACAATAGATACCATATATTCTGCTGTGTATTGGTTTTAAGCAGGATTATTCTTTGAACAACAACTAAATGCTGTTTTTATCTAAGTGAGTCACTTGCCTATTTTCCAAATGCCCATTATATTGCATAAAGAAAGAATGGAAGCATCAGTCCAGATGAGCCATCCCTGTAATTGATACACAAAGAAAAATGTGATGTCCAAAAAGTTTCTATGGCTGAAGGGAACAGTAAGGGAAAATTTTATTAGTTGGATGTGTAAAACTGATACAAATTCTCAATCAATATGTTATGATACAGAATTGTATCATAACTGTTTTCTTCAGTACTTTTCTCTGAGTGGTGAAGTTTCTCAATAAGGGCTGTGAAAACTTTGCAGGTCATCCAAATAGTTATTTTTGTTCTAATGCATATGCGGATTGGCTCTTTCCCCCTGTTCATTTGTTAAAGGCAGTCACATAAATAGAGCAATACTCCCCCTTAAACTCTGGAAACTTAATTATATAAAATGGCCTGACTAAATATCCACAATAATTTAGAACCAAAGGCTTCATTGCTATGACCTCAGAAAACCTATCTGTCTGACTAAAATGGCATTAGAAGCAAGCCCTGGATTCCAAGATAGCATAGTAAATAGTCTGTAAGAAATTGAGAACCTTAAAAAACAAAGGCAAATTATATTTCACAGAAATGTCTTGTTGCAATCATACACCTTTCAAAAAAGTTATTGTCTACCAACATATCATGAACACATTGTTTTACTATTTCTAGTTTTTCCCTCTTCCTGGGAGACCTATTATGAGATTGTAATGAAGCTGAAGAACTAAAACACATTGACATTGTTGCAAGTAAACATTCAGTTGTGAATATTTGTTTTGAAACTGCAAGATCAGTGAGAGCCAGATCAGGGTACTTGTTAAGGCAGGTGTATTAAACTCGATTTTATAAAGAACTGCATGAGTGTGATCTCAGGGGTGTCAGGGTGGGCATGGCCAGCTTGACATCACTCATGTCAGGGGGTGCCTGTGTTGGCCGGAGTGCTCTGCCAGCAAAACTGGGCACCCAAGCTCCGTTTTCTGCTGCAATGGCTTCCTGCAATCCTCTGCCAGTGGAAACAGAGCTTGGAAGGGCTGCCTAGGGCCCTTGTAAGCTCCATTTCTGACAGCAATGGCCTCCTCCAACCCTCTACCAGTGAAAATGGAGTTCAGGAGGGATGCTTACATACTCCATGAGCTGGTCTTTACATTATTCCATTGGCTGGTCCTTCACTGTTTCCAGGGCTGCCCCACAGGTCAGATCTAAGCATCCTGTGGGCTGAATCTTGCCCCTGGACTTGGGTTAAGGCATCAGTCTAGAAACAGAGGAAATATGATTTCTAATGCCACCTTAGACACAAAGGCAGCTAGATGAACTTGGTCCAGTCACTCTCTCTCAGCCCTAGGAAAACAGCGATGGCAAATCACTTCTGAAAATCTGCCAAACAAGGTTCAGGAACTATTCCAAACAGTTGCCAGTCAACATTGACTTGAAGGAACATACACATACACACAAACTAGTGCTTGGGTTTGAATGATACAGCACCAAAAACTTACATTTTCCTTTGATATTAAGGAAGATGTAGAAATAGAAGCACAAAAGATCCCATATTATATTGGCATGATTTACAGTGAATTACTTCCAGATACCTATGTAAATGGAGGTGGCACTTGTGCAGGAATGAACAAATAAATTTAACTCTGGATCCAACTCATTGTTTTTCATAAAGGCAAGTACACAATTGCAGGTATCTTCCAGATTTCTTAAAATTTCAGCTAGAGCAGCAATGGGGAAAGATGTGGGGATATCAAGAAATTAATTTAGAGCTGACAAAGACATTAAAACATCACAATTAAAATTTTCCTGTCTATATCTTAACAATTCTATAAGGCATTTTTTAAAATATTATCTCCAAGCTTGTATCTTCTTTGCAAACTAGGTGCATATTCTTATCATCTTCCTATTGTCTGAGGCAATATGGAAAACAAAAGATAATTAAGATTGTCAGAAGCTTTCTATCTGACAGGCTGCAATTTATTCAAATATGCTTTTGGCAACAAATTGCTTTTACAATCAAATATGCTCAGCATGGCATATGATTAATTAGGTTGTTCCTGCTGCTGTTACCAAGGCAGCAACAGAGTGTCACAACAGATGTGGAATGAATGGTATGGCCACAAGAAGAGGACTAAGTTTCCCTTTGACCTCTTGAGGATATGACCTTATAAAACCAGCAGGTAGAACTAATTCAATATTGATCCTAAATAGTGTTGCAAAACTGGTTTTTTTTTAAAAAATCTACCTCCACTGTATACTGAAAACTCCTCAGAGTTGATGGAATAAAGAATAAAGTTATAAGAAACTGTGCTCAGTAAAACATTTTTGGATCCCAGATTGATACATTGAGTCAGGAAGTGGGGGAGGGACTACTGAAATAATCCAATCCAAAATTCTGCTCAAATGCAGGAATCCAAGTTAATCCAACTGCTGGCTGGGGAATTCTGGGAGTTGAAGTCCACACATCTCCAAGGTTGCCAAGATTGAGAATCACTGTTCTAGAATATTTGCTGGACTGAACAAATTTAGACTTAAATTGGGCAAAGTGAATTCATGGTAGACAAGCAAATTCAGATTTGAGACTTCAGTCTGTTCTTGATGAAGCTGCACTCTTTGAAGTAGATTCTCATGCTTGGGATGTTTCTGAACTTCTCATTATATCTTGAAGGCAACTGATTACCTTTACACAATGTTTATTCCTTTAAAATGGCTTTTTTACATTTTCCCATTTACATTTCTACAATTAATTCCATAACTATTTTCAAAGGATGTTCAAAACTTCAGCTATTGGACATTGTGATGACCAGGTTCTTTTCTTATATGACCTGAATTGAAACTTGATTTTTTAAAAAAATTAAATAGCTTGAGGCAAGGACAGGAAACTCCACTACGAATTTGAATGTGTCCTGCTATGAAGGCCTATAGCCAATCTATGACCATGCAGAAGAAAATGCCCCCTCTGTGACAAAAGGCTTTATCGGTAGACAAACTGGTACGTTAAATGTAATATATTATTATAAGAAAATGGTCACAGGTGCAAATATTAAGAGGCAAAGGTGTTTCACCCATAAAAAACAGACAAAAGTTAGAGCAGATGGAACCTCAGAAGATGTGCAAGCTCTATATCCAATTGTTCTCACAACCACCTATAAAATACCTGAGCAGGATTTAGACATTGTTTTCCTAATTTGATGGTGTTGTAAATTAGATTTATAAGGAAGTGGTCTGTATCTCTAAATACTGACAATCAAAGACCAATGGATTGTCTGTATGTCTCCATCAAAAGGACATAATTTTTCAATAACTATCTTCTGTTTCATTGAAGTCTTAAAAACAAATGTATTGAAGTCTTAAAAACAAATGTATTCTAATATATCATTGTGGAGCCATTCTTGTATATCTAATCTGAGTTATAAAACTGTTTTATTCTCCATTTTTCTATACCTAGTCTACTCAACCAGTACACTGCCCAGACTCACTCTGTGAGTGAGGATGGACAGTCTCTAAATTTGATCTATACATAAATAAAATTTAACATTATAGGTGAAACCTGGGTCTTCATCAGTCATCAAACTATTAGGTTTTGAACATGTAGGTTTTTATCTTAATATTTCCAGTTGTCTCAAGGAAAGTTTAATTTAAAATGAATTTTTAAGAGTTTAAATGTAATTTAAAATTTACATTTTCATTTTACCATTTTTAACTTTTATAAGTTTCAGTGCCATTTTAAGGTGTTTTCCCCTTTGCCTTTACATTTTTTGCAATTGCAAGTCATTTGGGGAATTTTTGGGAGGGAACACATTTTACAAATAAATAAAAATAATTATAGCTGAAGTTGGAAAACTGCAGCGAAAACTTTTGTAAAAATTGCTGATTCCTTCTCAGTGTGCATTCACATAGTTCTAACATTTAGAGAGTGGTGACAGATATGACAGTACTTGAAAGAGTGGGGGGAAAAAACAATCAATGGTTTTGGAAAACAACATGAAATATTGGTATGAGTGGGAGGTTGAAGACTTTGACATGGCAGTTCCTATTAACAGTCCCAGCCAAAAACAAGACAAAGGCTATTAATCACCTAAATATAAGATGTGATCCTTCAGGATTTGTTGAACTGTATATGGGTTGGTAGACAGGAACAGATTAGCTTGGGGGATAGAATGAGGTACATTTAACACATTTATTTGAAACTAGCGTAGCTCTATTTTATTTCTGTAATAAAGAACATGTATTCAGTACTTTGTCAAATCACCATCAATGAATGGTCAATAAATATAGTACTAAAAATATAGAAGGAAATTCACCCTTTGAGAAACATGGGGAATATGACAAATTCTTAGCTAGTGAAATTACACAGAATTAAGTAAGAACTTATCTACTTGCATAGCCTAAATTACTTTTGTTCACTATTTCCCAGTAGTTCCCTAAAAACTAGACCTAAAAATATGAGTGATCCTTCAGAGAAAATTTTAAGAATGTCAGGTGTGGGAGGTGAGGGCTAGAGATAGTTAAAGAAAATATCTCCTTCATGAACTAAATGATTTCAGTTCATGTAAATGCTGCAATAGACTCCACCAAATAAATTCAAGGGGCTGCTGAAAATAGGAAGTCTCCAATAAAAGTAGTATTGTAATAAATAAAATAATCACATGCTGTTATTTGTTACTGAATTCTGAATATGGAAGAAAAGGAATGATTGGTGGTTCATATATTAAAATCAGTTAATTCAATGCTAAATAAATTCTGGGAAACACATCATTATGAATATGCTGATACATATTTTACAACTAGATAAAAACAGTCAATATTGGTTCAGTTTTCACTGTTTAAAAATAAGCTATAACTTGAAATGAAGCCAAAATGGACAAAATGACTATCAAGTAGACTTAAATCAATGATTTTGTGATTTTTTTTGTTCCATATAATTACTTATCTGTTTTACAAAAATGAAATAAAGCTTACTAAAGAGAATAGCAATTAATTAGGAACAGAGAAAATATCCATTATGATATCCTACTCTCAGATGCAAAAAACAGTAATTTGGGAATGAACCACTGCAATTGTGCATTTTCTGCTAGATGTGCAAAACTTATTGCTCTGAACTTTCAAGTTAAAGAACTGTTGTCACACAACAGAAGCCACAACATATTGCCTGGCCAGAAGGTATCTAATTTCACATTTCTATTTGTTCCTAAAATAATCTAAGAAATTATTTCTTTAGGTTTCCACATAGAAACAAAACTATTTTAAAATGTCAAGAATAAATTAACTATATCAAGAAATATAGAATGCAAAATGATGTAAGTATAGCAAAGAATTAAATTCTTGGAAGCTCTCTCTGAAAAAAGAATTCAAATAATGAACTATAATAAGAATTTCTCAGATTGATTGATAGGTTTATTTATTTATTATTTATTAATATGAAATCTCATTGTGGTTTCAAATGCATTCTCCAAGATTCTCTCCACACATCTAATTTGCACACTGTTTCTTCATTTGTTTGTATTTTCCTTTATTCCTTTTTCAGCCTACTCACAATCTCTCACTTACAAATTTTATTCTATTATTTGCAGAAAAAAAATCATAAACTTTTCTTAAACTAAAGTTAAGAAATTAACAAAGTATACTGTTTCACCGACATGCCTAATTTCTTATATTAGAAGTTCCAGAACATGCTACTTTCTCTAAATATTTTACCAACATTAAAAATTCATTTTCTATCCAGTGTAACATTTGGCTGGAACTACATGTTTCCATTACCTGTTAATGGCATCTACAAATACAGAGGAAATTTTTCACTTTGTGTTGTTGCTAAGAGGCTACAATTATAAACTAATTTCAGCAACATATTCACATCAGAGGAAAAATTTTCTGAAGCCCATTGAAAGGACTAAATGTCCTTTCAATGCAAACTATATTGCAAACTATTATGCAAACTATATTGAACATGATTTCATGTAAATCAAATTTATTAGTAAAACACTAGAAAAAAACCCAGAAACACAGATTTTCAACTGAAAATTTAAAAAGTATTATGCCTGTGATAAAGTTAATGTAGTTGTAAAATATTCCCCTCCCAACTTCTTTGCCTCTCCTTAAAGCATAAATCACCTCTTCATCCACTACAGCTGACATTTATAATATACTGCATTGTTACATGAAAACTACCATAATTACCATTAATATTAATAAAGATAATTATGGCATCTGAAAAAGTATTGTAGTCATTCAGATTTCCAGTATTAGTTCAGCAACTGTAGGTTTTACTTGGGAGGTTATGAGTTGTTGGGTATCTTTAGATAAAACAGACTGTGTTTTAAAGGATAGTGAAAGTTGTGGTAAAAAGCAAAGGGAGGAAAGTTGGAAAGCGAAACAAAATAATTGAAGTGCATGCACCAATAAAGTGATGGGGAGCTGGAATAGAAGCAAGGAAACATTGTACCAAAAGATGTTAGGTAAATAAGATTCTGCCTGGACAATAGAGACTTCATTGCAGTCTTGGTTATTCTACATCCTTGTGAGCCACAATGTAGAGAGCTGCATCCCAGAAAATAGCTAGAAGGACTGGCCAGAGATGAGCTGCAGAGATCTTACCAGGGAAAGTGGACAGCTATAGAAATCAAATAAATAAATAACTATCAGCACTATAGTAACAATACAGGTTATTGCAAATGAAACTGTAAATCCCTGAGCATGAGAGATATGGCATGTTTGTGTGTCAGTGTTGACTCATGGCCAAAGCATAGAATACTCCCTGCCTTCTTTTAGAAGTAGTTTACAATTGCTGTCTTCACAGCACACAGTGTGTTAAAAAAAGACTTGCCTCTGCAAATATCAACAGCCGGCACAAAACAGCAATTAATTTTAGATAAGACTTACTTGAGTAAGGCAAATTTCCAAGTGGAGCAGTCTGAAGTCAAGCCAAAGATTTACAATGCCAGATCAAGAAAGAGACAAGGTACCGATTAGTCAATAAGCTAGAGTCATAAATAATTAGATTCCAGCTGTCCCAATAGACCAGTCAGAAGCTGGAGTTGCTTCTAGCAATTGTTCCTATGGAAACTTAAATGCTCTTTCTGCACAATATGTATAGCTGTAGTCAAACCTTGCTGGTGAGTTTAGCATCTTGCTGTTTGCTCATGAGTCCTACCAATTTTGACAAATTTTGGAGATCCCAGAGGAATTGCTAGAGGGGGGAATCAAGAGATTGCAGCCTGCATGGCAACAGCCATGATAAGAGAGATGAAGTATCAGCACATATTGCATCTGCAGACATCTGCATGGCAAGTTTGTTCAAAGCCACTGAAACCTTTTTGAGGGAGGATGGAAGGAAAAGACCATGACAGACTCATCAGATGATTTTGTGAGTTTCTTGGTAGACAAAGTTGCTTGCATTTCCTTATGATCAGATATCAATTGAACACAATCCAGGAGTGAATGAGGCATCTTGTTATATATGGAATTCTTCTGAATTTCTTGCACTTGAGGAAGTGCATAGATGCTCTATACCCTTGATGATGAAGCTATGGCACACATGACACAGGTGGCATGTAGAGCCCTATCTGTGGGTGCATGAGCTGTCACCCCAGCTCAGTTCCACCGTGCATGTGTGTGCCTCCCGCCAGCCAGCTGGTTTTGGGGTCTCTGCCATGCATGCATGGGGAGCAGGGTACATGAGGGAGACCCATGTCCCTGGGCTTCCTAGGGAGCAATGGTGGACCAGAAACAGGCTGATCATCATAGTGAAAGAGCAAGTCCCAGTGAGTTCATTATAATTCCTTTCCCAATTAAGGAGTAGATCATTTTAGAAGTTTGCTCAATCCTGAGCCTCCCTTCAAAGGGATTGTAAAATAATAATCTCCAGCAGGTTTGAAAGCTCTGCAAGTCGAGGGAGAAAATATCTTACCAAAGCCATGATTCAGGGACACTGCTTCATATACTTCCTCTTTTAACTACTTTAAAGGTTTCCCTCACACATATGTGCTAGTCATTTCTGACTCTAGGGGGCGGTGCTTGTCTCTGTTTCAAAGCCGAAGAGCCAGCGCTGTCCGAAGATGTCTCTGTGGTCATGTGGCTGGCATGACTAAATGCCAAAGGTGCACAGAATGCTGTTACCTTTCCACCAAAGGTGGTCCCTATTTTTTTTACTTGCCTTTTTTACTTGCTTTCGAAACTGCTAGGTTGGCAGAAGCAGGGACAAGTAACAGGAGCTCACCCCCTTATGCGGCACTAGGGATTCAAACCGCTGAACTGCCGATCTTCTGATCGACAAACTCAGCTGTCTTACCCGCTGAGCCACCCTGTCCCCTTGGAAAATTTACCACAAAGCAATTACAAAGTATGAAATGGTGCTCTTATAAACATAATGTTACTTGTAGGCTTGTTACAACTCGTTTGAAGCTCTCAGCATCTCCCCACAGTCTTGACTGAGTGCAAATAGTAGTATCCCATGTAGCAAACAGCATATGGCATGCAAATATAATTAGTATATCACAAATGATGCAGTTGGCAGCACTGTGTGTGGCTCCTTCCAACATCGCACCCTGCCATGTTTTTCCACTCTAACGGGTGGGAGAAAATTGTAAGAGCATTAGATAAAGAATATAACATGGCTTTGTTTTCTCACTGCAGAAGCTGTGTCAATATCTGCACACACCTCGATTAAGATACTCTTTTTCTATTATTCAATGGAATGATTATATCACACACTTCTATTCTTCAATTTGATTTAATCCACTTTATCACTGTACACACAAAATACTGTGAAAGACGCAATATTTTATATGATGCTCAGTTATTGTCTCTGAGTGTGAAAATCTTTGTCAGAAAACACAGCACTCTTTTTAAAGTCTCATCTTTGTTTGACAAATTTCAGGGAGCAATTCAAAAATCCTGTACTAATGGAGTTAGAGGAAAATTATACAAATGAATCATTTTTGAAGCTCAGTAAGTACATATGCTTCTTACTATCTTACAGAGCACCAGACTATGACATCACACATGTAAATAAGCTAACTATACTACTAACCTGGGCAGCCTCTTGTCCATATCCTCTCATCTTTCTAGGTGACCTAAACCTACCTCTTATCAACTGGA
>JANHFP010001343.1:84641-95242 GCA_032468135.1 Calamaria suluensis
ACCTTGGTAATTTTTATTATTCTTTACATACTTTTCCAAGTGACTTTTAGTCATACTTATTTCTTATCCTTTGATCTGAACTTCATCGGTATAGCCCCCCCCTCTTGCACCAGAGTAAGGCCCGGCTTCTTCCCTGTTCTCCCTTAAATCCTCCTCCTCAATTCCTCCAACTGCACCTAATGTTTCGTCTCCCAGTAGGTTGTTATGATCTTTCAGAAAGGCCTCGGCCTCTCCAACTGAATTAATTCTTACTCTTCCCCCCTCCCAGAAGATCAATAATCCATCTGGCAACATCCATCTAAACATGGTTTCATTTTTTAAAGGATTAATATTATGCAGAATATTTTAAGAAGAAAAGAAAAACAATTTTATGTTTTATAAGTTCCACATGTCCATTAGTACATAGCTGTTAGCGACAGTGTGTTCTTTTGCAGACTAAACTATACTGTACAATGATAGCATTACAAGTACATAACTTTTCTACTTTTCACTTGCACTGTGGAACTGGGCACTTTATATCTTACTCTGGTAATCAGACTCCAAACCAAATGAATCCTTTAATCAAAGAGTTGGAATAGTAATAAAACTTTAATTTCTATTAAAATGATATTTGTTCATTTTGTTATTTAATTTAATTTAAATTAAATTGAACTAAATTAATACTGTGACTCTGGGTGGCTTACAACATTAAAACAAAACTACTACTATATAAATCCCATATGGAGGATTTCATACCAATAGGATTCAGGATTGTAAACTGTAGTTAGGAATGGCCCAGTAACTAATGGGTTCATTTTGTCACTTATAAGCTACATAAGTTAAGTCACAAGTATTTTTCTTGATTCAAAACCTGCCCTACTAGTTAGAAACTTTTCTAGCCCAGAAAATTGCTGACAAAGAGATCTGGTTATGAGACCTGTACAATATATTCCTGCAATGGTGCTAAAAAAGAGTTATAATGGTGCTGTCCAGGCCCATAGGAACAAGCTGTAGCCAGCTGAAAGTAGGCCACTTTCAAAACAATTTTCTGTTCCAGTTTAAAGTGACTATTAATGGCACAATGTCACACTCTCTCCTCATCTGTCTTTGAAGGTCAGTATAGGAAGATATAGGCTCCTGCAACTCAACAGAACATGTACTTTTCTAGTGCCTACACCGGGGCTGTCAATCTCCTAGGGCTGTGATGGCGAACCTATGGCATGTGAGCATTGCCGTAGTTCAGCTCTGATATGCATGCAGGTGCTGGCCAGCTGATTTTTGGGCCTTCTGGGCCCACCAGAAGTTAGGAAAGAGACTGTTTCCAGCCTCTGGAGGGGCTGGGGATGTGGGGAAGGCCCGTTTTTCACTCTCCTCAGGCTTCAGAGTCTTTCTACGTAGGGTGAGATGAATTGAATTATGGATGTGGGCACACGGATGTGTAACCCCCCTTGCACCCCCCACATCTGGCACGCAATGGCAAAAAGGTTAGCCATCACTGTCCTAGGGTGCATGTTGGATGAGTCACACACTGGCCACACCCACATCTGGTTTAGCGAAGGGGGGTAATCCTGTTACATCACGTGATGCTACCATGATGACATAAGTTTGATACCCTTGGCCTACACTATAAGGACATTTGTACTAGCTTTATTTCACCATTATTGCATAAATAAGTGAGTGAGCAGAGCAATTTTATACCTCCCTGTCGCTTTCAGATATCAATCCTTCTACATATAATGTTACCAGGTTCTGTGCAAGAACATTTAAAATCCATCAGAAGATGGTCTGGTCCAGTTTTAATTAGAATCCATCTCATTATTAAAAGAGTGTTTTGTATTAATGACAGAATCATTTTGTCATGTTTTTAATGTCCATTTATTTTACCACTTTTTAGAGTTTTGTTTTTATATTGTTTTAGCTTTCTATGAAATTTTATTTATTGTGTTCTTTATGGTTCTTAATTGTTTGTACCTCACCCTTCCTATGGTGGTCTTCGACTTTAATAGAAGCTTGAATTGAATCAGCTTAATTGGGTCTCCAGTCTCTAACAATTTGCCTTCATGAAAACAAGACAAAATTACTTTGAATCCATATTCAAGTAGGCTTAGTTTCAAATACTTTGACATTATAAAGGGAAATAGGTTCAGACTACAAGCTGAAAGCTGCTGAAATAAAACACGACAGTGCAAGTCAGGGCTAGAAGAACTTGAAATAAGAGATCTGAATTGTAATGGCAGGTGATTTGATACACAAAAAATGTACAAAATAGCAACCTATAAATGCGGTGGATGCTCCAGGAAGTAGACAGATAATATTTTAGAATTGTCACACTAGAACATCACATATTCTCTCTTTCTCTGAGAAAACTTGATTTTACCACTGATCAGGTTCCCAACCTGAATTTTAGATATCTGGATTTTAAAAAGTCAGGACAACCACTGTGCTGTAGGAAAAATAATTTCCTGTATCTTTTTCTTTCTGCCAAACATCTGCTCATATTTTTCCAGCCCTGATAAACTATCCCTACATCTATTCATTGCCAAACAGTTACTTCCAGTACTGCCATGAGTTGAAATTGATGTCACTATCGCCACTACTGCTTATCACTGCATTGATTCCTCTGTCAACAACACTGAAGAGGCCATGGGTATCACATACTAGAATCAGGGGTCCCAAACCCCTGGCCCACCGCCCATTATGCAGCTCCACTTGTGTGCACAACTCCACTTGCATGCACAGTGGGTGGGAAAGCGCATGCATGCAGCTCCATTTGTGTGAGCTGCGGGTGTATGTGACTGCCGCTTGTGCAAATGGAGCTGTGCACATGTGTGTGCTTACTCACATTCAGGCAAAATCATCCCCTCTCCTCCTTTGCACCAGTCTGCAAACCCCAGAAAGGTTGGACATCACTGCTAGAAACATCTGACAGGCTACCTCACCTTCTTTATGTATATGATCTGAAGCTGCCCAGAAAAACAGCATGTGAAATAGAATAGTTTAACACTCTCTGTAAAAATAGCCATGATATTGCAACGGAGTCTAGACTGGACAAATGTGCTGCACTTACCATCAACAGAGGAAAAACTGAAATATGCCCTATGGAAATAACATCAAGAGTCTGGGTCAAGATCTGGGTCTGGGTCTGAGTCTGGGTCACTACAAATATTAGGGGAACCTTCAGGCTGACAACCTCAAGCACACTAGGGGCAAGAAGAAGGCTAAAAGTGAATACATCAAGAGAGTGAAGATCTTAAAAGTCCAAATCAGTGGAATCAATACCATCCATATAATTAACACTTGGAAAATTCCAATCATTAAATATGGAGTAGTGGACTCAAGCAGAACTATAAGGCCTGGATAGGAAGACCAGAAAAAATACTGAAAATGAATCATGTCCTACATCCACACAATGATGTTGACAGAGTCTACCTATCAAGGAAAATAGGTAGACATGGAATGTTACAAGTACATGCAACATGTACCGCATGCCATGGTGGTGCTGTGGTTAGAATGCAGCACTGCAGGCTACTTCTGCTGACTGCCAGCTGACTGCAATTTGGCAATTCAAATCTCACCAGGCTCTAGGTTGATTCAGACTTCCATCTTTCTGAGGTCAGTAAAATGAAGACTCATATTGTTGGGGACAATAGGCTGACTCTGTGAACTACTTAGAGAGAGCTGTAAAGCACAGTGAAGTGGTATGTAAGTCTAAATGCTGTTCCTATTGCTACACCAGACAGTTAAAGGGGGGAAAAGGAATTGGAAGAATATCTAAAGGACAATTAAGAAGATGCACTTAAATTAATATACCATGAAGGATTTCAGAATATTGGAGAAACCAAAGCATCCTGCAAGAAAGATGAAATGAAAAGAGATATAGCAAGACAAAGTATTACACGGCCAGTAAGACGCAGACACACATATACATACAGCAGGCTGAACAGATAACAACCATACCTGGAAGAGCCGGAAAGTTGAAGAAAGAGACAGAATGGTTAATTCTGCCTGCAGGAGGCCAGAATTGAAAAATCATAAAACTATTTCCAGTAAAGATTGTACAAAAAGACAGAATAAGCAGTAGATCATATAATATTCAGCTCATGCAAGAAGATCTCACAAACTGGCTATAAACAACAACATGATACATTCATCAAAATGATCATCTAAAATATCTGTAAAAAATATCATGTGCCAGTAATGAAAAATAGCTGGGAACATCTATTTGAAAAGTAGACACAAATGAACAAGTTAAAATATTATGGGGCTTTTGAATACAAGTTGATAAAATCTTGGCAGAGAGTAGATTTCACTGCGGTTGAAAAGGGTAAAGTGTGGATAATTTGACAATACCAGGAGATTGTAGAATAGAAGAGAGAATTGGAGAAAATCACAAAATATCAAGATGTGAACATCAAATTCGAAATAATTTGGCATAAATCACCCATGGTGGTCCCAGAGGTTATTAGCACACTGTGTGCCATATGAAAAAACGTGGATAATAGTCAGGAAATCTGTGCGTTAACAAAATATGTCAGTTACAAAAGTTCACGCTTGTTGGATCTGCACATTTACTATGCCAACACATTATGACATCCTAGGTTCTTGAGAAGGACGTAATGTCTAAGAAAGTCGATACCACCTAAAGAACTGGTAGCTGTTAATTCATGTTGTTTATTATTTTTTGTTTATTCATTTCTATTCCTCCATTATTATTTTTATAAATATTTCAAGGTGGTGAACATATCCAACACTGCTTCCTCCTATTTTCCCCACAACAACAACCTTGAAAGGTGGGTTGGGCTGAGAGAGTGTGAAAGTCACCCAGCTGACTTTCCTGGCTAACGGGGAACTTTTTAGCCTGGTGCCTTAACCACTAGACTAAAGTCTTATTGTTTATATTTGTTGTTGTATGCATCAGTGGTGGGTTATCCTGGTTCTGTCCGGTTCTTGTGAACCGATAGTAAAACTGATGGAGGCTCCGCCCACCTGCCCAGAAGTCATCATGGATTATCTGCACATGCGCAGAAGCTTCTATGCATGCACATGCAGACTCCCATTGCAAATCGGTGGTAAAGGTAAGTGGAACCCACCCCTGGTATGGATGTGCATATGCATTTAAAATAGACTCAGTCCTAAGTGTTGAATAAGCACATCAATTTGATTCATATTGTAAATTTGATTGTCTGGATCAGATTGATTTAATTTCAGAAACTAATTCATCCCATCTTCGTAAAATTGAATCGACATAATGAAATTTTGTACAGCTTTAGTTTTAATTCTTCCAATATGCCATACTTCAATACACAGTGACTTTAGGACAAGAAGGGTGAGTAGAGGAATCCTGAGGTTCTCTAATGAATGCATAATCATGGGTGCAGTGCTGTGTTGCCAGTGCTAAATGGCTCCTACTTTAATGATCTATTTGAACTGAAATGGTTGCCTGCAATTAGACATCTGCGGTGAAAAGCATACAAGTCAGATACAAACATAGATGGGCTGCCAGAATTACAGTCACATTCCTGAACAGGGCAATGAGGCAAATGGATAACTATAATTATACTACACACAGCACATCTTTTAACAGTCCATGTTGGAAGACAAAAATGAACAACAGCTCTTAACTCATTTAATCACTTGCTTCTAATAAAAGGTTGTGGAAAAAAGGCCTGTAATTTTAATGCATTTCTGTTCCATTAGCACCACTATGAACTGAAGTCATCCCTCTCCACCTGAGGCCTGGCCACAAAGGTTTAGGGAGAATATTTACTTATCATGAAATATGTTAATCGTACAGAATAAGACTGAAGGCAATTACGAACTGACAGGAAGGCAAGATAGAAATAAGCGCAAATGAATATTTGACAGGGTAATGTCAGCATTATTTTTAATCTTCTGGATAGAAGAGTAAACATGCTTATTTTTTATAGTTTAAAACATTCAAATGCAATTTTAAGCTTTCTCAAGTAAATGCTGAACCAAAACCATAATGCAGGCTGCAACTTTCAAAAGCAAACACACACAGGTTCACATACTTCAGGGTAAACTACATGAGCTATGTCCAAACTTGAGAATATAAAAATAAAAGTTATTTTCTGCATTGTAGATATAAAATAAGGGACATCTGAAATTGTCATAAATCAGTCAGAAACATTTTTCTTTGGCTTCCTGCACCAAACATAAAAATATTTTCCTGCTGATCCCCTGGTACTAAGGCATCAATTTTTGACAATAAAGAAAATGAACAAATATACTTTAATAAGCCATAATAAGCCATTAATTAACCACAGTGGTTGTTAAATAAGAGAGGAGAATACATCTCAAATCTCATACCAATATCAAATACCAAGTCATAAAAAAAGATAGAGGGAGGGGCTATTAGTCTCAAATAAGTTCATAATTATTTCAGACTAATTAACCTATGAAGACACTGCACTTTTTTGCTGGAAAGCTGACAGCCCAGGTTTGAGACCCGAGTGCTATGTGACAGAGTGAGCTCCCATCGTCATCTCAACTCCTGCAAACCTAGTTCGAAAGCATGCAAATTTGAGTAGATAAAGAGATACCATTTTGATGGGAATGTAACAGTGCTCCATGACATCATGCTGGCCATATGACTATGGAAATGTCTTCAGAGAACGCTGACTCAATGGCCTTGAAACAGAAATGAACAGTTGGCAACGACTAGTGGAGTAAAATCAGCAGGAACTTCTTCTTACCTATTCAACCTATCTCACAAACTGGATTGAAAGTAGCAGTCTAGCAGCAGTCTAGCTTCTACCAACAAAATGCCCAATTGGAGCCCTGCAAAAAATCAGGCTTCTGTAAGCTCTTGATCTCTGTCCCCATTTGATATTTTGTTACAAAAACTGAGCCACCAGAAGTCTTTAAACTTTTTCAGTCTTGAGGAAAACAGGCAAAGAAATTAACATTTCCTTTGTAGCACGTGAGAGCTCTCCATTAGGGAAATATATATAACTTGGTCAGTGACGATGTCCCCACTCCTAACAAAAATTAAAGCGATTCCAACTTTGTCTAATTTCAATGTCATTCCCATTACTTTTGAGCCTAATTGTTTACTCACAGAAGAGCCTCTGTCAAAAAAATCTAGTCTAAGAAACTGGGGAACACCAAAAGCTAAATGTGGAACACTTAGGCCAGGAATATCAAATTAGCGGCCTGTGGGCTGGATGTGTCATATGTAGGCCATGCCCACCCTATCTCTGCAATGTTGCAAAACATCTTGTGACGGCAACGTGATGCCGTGAGGTTGACACTCATGACTTAGGCATAGAGTGGAGGAAAACAAAGGAGAGTTATATTATGTGTCCAGGAGTCTTTTGGAGAAGCACCATAAGTGATCTTTAGGCTTTGTCACCACTGTTTCTAAAAATTAACTCCTACAAAGAACTAAATCCTAGAGATTTCAAGGGCAATGACTTGAGAATCACTTGCAGAAGATTTTAGTCCCTGCCACCACATGTTGTAAAAAGTAACCTCTAGTAAAAACTATAGTCTAGAGCTGTGATGGTAAACCTATGGCACGGGTGTCACAGGTGGCACGTGGAGCCATATCAGTGGGCATGCGAGTGTTCCCCTAAGTTCAGCTCTGATACACATGTGGCCACTGCCCAGCTGATTTTTGGACTTTCTGGTCTCACCAGAAGTTGGGAAAAAGGCTATTTCCAGCCTCTGGAGGTCCTGGGGGTGTGGTGAAGGCCCCCTTTTCACTCTCCCCAGGCTCCAAAGCCTCTCTAGGGAAGGTGGGGCAAATTGAATTATGGGTGTGGGCACGCGGATGCACAAACCCCCACAGGCACTCCCCGCTTTTGGCACGCGATGGCAAAAAGGTTGCCATCACTGGTCTAGAGGTTTTATTGGCAATCTCTCCTTTTAAAAAGTATGTTCAATAGTTCAGTTTATTCTACTAATAAAAACAGACAAATGGTCAAGTATATACTGTCTGTGTTGGATTGCCCAACTACTAATGTTTATGCTTTTCACACAATCAGCTACAGAAAAAAAGGTATGCCTAAATAAATGTTTATTACCAAAAGAGTACTTTAACCAATTCATGGGGACATTATGCAATTTACTTCTCCTTAAGAATTAAATAAAATGTGTGCTGGGCTCTATTAGCTATTGCCTTTTTTCATCGCTTTTCATTAACTGCTGTGAATGCAGCACCATATTGCTTCAAAGCCACAGACATTTGCTTTTGCACAGTTGCTCTCAGCTCCCTATTAAAAGTGAAGCACAGTGAAGCAGAACTGCATTTAATGAGGATCCAATGTCTTCTTTAGACATTGTTTTCATGATCTGGCACAGAGGGATCATTTCTTAAATCATAACACGAAACTCAGCGTAGCAATTAGTAAAAGTATTGACTTCATCCAGTTTTCTCAGAGCAGCTAATTAATGAGGCAAAGGGGTATTGTCCAAACGGATGGCCATGGTATGTTTTATGCATCCATGTCGCCAAGTAACAACTTCATTCGCCTTTATCGTTTTTCAAACATGCCAAATTAGAATTGCACATCATCGCAGATTAGAAGCTGCGGCCCAAAGAGTAGCCTCATTTCCCATTTTCTCCTTTTTCCTTAGAACTGCTCGGCGATAAAAATATGGCAATCTGATGGACTGAATGTAATTCATGGAAGACTGTGTGTTGCTTTGAATCAAAGGTAAAAGCTGTTTCAGAACAACTTGCATTCCATCTGTCTGCATTCTCTTTAAAACAGCTGTGTTTCTTCCCAGGATTGTACAATTGCCCTCCTAGAGCTGCAATGTAATCCTAGGGAAAAATGTACTGGGTTTAAGAAGTTGCAAACAGGGGATATGTGCACACCCACCAATGCTCGGATCACACTTTACTCTCTGAATCTGGATTTCTGCATTCCCCGGTGGCCTAGTGTAACTTAAAAGCATTATCGTTAAAAAAAGAAAAGAAAAAAAAAATACGGTAGCTACAGCATATGCAAATTCTGTTGCATGTTATTGTTTACAGACTTCTTTGAGCATATTAACATTCATTTCTAATACATTTAGGCCATGCAAATTAATGGTATTTTGAATATCTAGTTCTTTTCCTTTGCTCCCTATAGGCCAAATTTCATACGTCCCACAAGCCATCAATTATGGATTGAAAACGCCTAACACTGTATGTCATTTGAGTCCACCTAACAAGGTTAATGCATTATGCAAGAGATGTAACTGTTATTATTCCATCCATGATTACTATTCAAACAACATCCTATCTTGAAACGATTCCGCCCTCCTTGGGATAGGGACAGCCAGATAATCATATGAATATCTTCTCTATTCAGCTCGAGCGCTTGCTCTGGAGGGCTGTTTTCTGACAGAAAGTTGTCAGAATACAGTAGTGTGACAAACAAGCACAGCCCAGGAGAATATAAAAACTGCTCAGTTGTGAAGAGAACCTGAAGGACCCACCCTTTCTGTTGAAGGGGCTCTTTAGTAGAATGGAACATTTAACCTCTGTTCTTTCATTGTCATTTCTCATCATACCAACAAGAAGGAAGAAATAGGGCCAATATTAACTATCGTTTCTGACATTTTCTTTTCAAAAAGCCCCACAGTGCAATGCAATATGACTGTTTAATCTTTTAATAGAAATGACAGGCAATTAAGCGTTAGCATTTGCCATTCTCATTTTTCCCCAAGATCTCACTATTGTCAAGGTGTAACAATCTGACTTTTTAAAATACTACTTCAAGAGTTTTCGGTGAGGAAGCATTGTACAAATATTTTAAATAAACAAATGCAATAGGTGGATATACAGAGCCTTAACTAACTTTGTGTTTTCCAGATATCTTGAGAACAAGTCACAAATTGTAGATTAACACAGAATGTTGGGAAATATAGTCCCAATAGGACTAACGCCATTTATTATTTTCAGAATGATAATATTATCAGTTACAAGCAAAAAAAAACAAAACCCAGCCGCAGAACTAGGCTGCAAGAACATAAGTGACTTTGGATGATGCACACAAAAACAATAACAACAACAAAACCTCCCCATAAAATACAACCCCTGCCCCTACTAGGATAAAAAATGATCCAAGTCATAAAACAAACACACACACACACAAACAACAGCAGAGAGCACCTAGCTTCCTGGCCTACAAAAGGCTAACAAAGTTGAGGCCATCTGAATCTCTGGGAGATTGTGGTTTCACAGGAAAGATGCTGTCACTGAGAAAGCATGAGCCTCTAGATCAGGGGTCTCCAACCTTGGCCACACAAGTCTTAAAGTGGCCACAGTTGGAGATGTCTGATCTAGATGGCATGGTTTGACAGAAAGGACCCAGAATACAGGTAGTCCTCATCTTACAACAGTTTGCTTAGTAACCATTCAAAGTTACAAGGGCACTGAAAAAAGTGATTTATGACCATTTTTCACATTTATGTGAAGTGTGCAGCATCCCCAGGGTCATGTGATATACATTCAGTTGCTTGACAGCTATATATATATATATTTATATTTTATTGAATTTATATACCGCCCCTCTCCGAAGACTCGGGGCGGTTTACAGCCATAATTAAAAATGGTATCACATATATCATTAAATTTAAAATTTAAAAACAAATATTAGAAAAGGCTA
>JANHFP010001346.1:235377-247175 GCA_032468135.1 Calamaria suluensis
AGAGATGACACCTGCCTACCAGACATCTGGAAAGTAGCCCTAATCAACAAATGAATACAAGCCAATTACCCCCACAGGAACCTGACAACTCCACCAGCCAATCAGATGATACAACACAGCCACCCAACCAGCTTGCAGCTACACTCCAAACCACCAACCAATCAGATGCTACAAAATAACCAACCAACCGGATTGCAGCTACAGGGCCAGCATTTCAAAGACACAACCCCACCTACATTTAAAAGAAAATGACAGTTTAAGAGAGCTCACTTTGCTTACACAGACAAAGGCCTGAACCTAAAGCCTAAGCCCGATGATGATGGGTGAGATCCCATCGAAACGTTGCCATAATATACCAACTCTTACATGGGAAAAAACCCGAAAATACCAAAACCTACATACTTATAACCATGAAAATCTACGAAAACAAATATATATATATATAGCAGGCCTTTCAAACAAATGTCATGAAAGCTAAAATTCAAGAAATTACTGATAATAGCCTTTGCCGTCTCTGCATTAACTGCGAAGAGACAGTTAATCATTTGATTAAGGCTCGCCTCAGCCAAGAACTGCCAGTGATACGGCATTTTTGTGTGTGACCGATTCAATGTTTTTCTTTTAATGAATAAAATTGTTATACATATAATATATATACACACATATACACACACACACACACACACATATATATAAAATTTATTATTCAGTAGAATTGATACACATATATACATATGATTGTTTGTGTGTGTGTGTGTGTTTATATATATGTTAATAGTTTTTCTGCATATATATATATGTTTTTGTGGAAGTACCTGGTTACCCAAATATGGGAGGGAGCAACCTAGCTCCCTTTTGCCCTTCAACTCATCTCTAGAGACTATCCAGGCAGGAATTAGCGACAACAATGTGCCGTATATATGTTAATTGTTTTTGCTGGTATTTTAAAATTAAGGGAGACTAGTATAGATCTATTTAATCTTTTAAATAGTATAGTATCTCTTAATCTATAATAGTATAGATCTATAAAAAGCTCAAAATAGCTCTATACTAGTCTCCCTTAATTTTAAAATACCAGCAAAAAACAATTAACTATATATACAATGTGATGTTATATGTTTCTAATTGTTTTTGCTGATATTTAAATTAAGGGAGACTAGTATAGCTATTTCAAGCTTTTTAGTTCTCATCAGCTAGCCATACCCTTATTGGATTTGAACCTGGGTTGCCTGCATCTTAAGCAATTAGAAACATGTGTGTGTATGTGTGTGTACATACATGTATGTGTGTGTACATACATGTATGTGTGTATGTGTGTGTATTTGCTTCTTCCAAATTAGATTAACTTTGCTTACACCAATTCTGAAAGTTAAATAGTAGTTACGTAAAGCACACTAAAAATCACTTCGCGCACACACAAATGCAAACTCAAATCTCAAAAAGACTACAGACCAATAGATTGTAAGTACAAAAAAGAGCAACGTGAGTCATATTAAAGATAATATATAACTGGTGTTATATAAATCCATGGTCTTTAATAAGGCAGGCTGGAACAAAAACGTTGTGTTAGGGCTGTGCCAAATTATGAAGTGTTGTTTTGCTTTAAAAAAAAAGCTTTGATGTAATCCTCTTTTTTGATGCCACCTCCTGAAGTGGCCTGTCCCCTTTCTTTTTATAAGTAATGCTGCCACTTATTGTCAGGTTAAGCCTCTCATTTGGCAGTACTGGAGCTACCAGACAAAGCTCAGGGCAAGATGAGGCACCTCATCAAGAAAAGTCCTGTCACCACCGCAACGAAAACAGTCTCATAAAAGCTAAGAATAACTCTTCACAAATATGGAGGTAGGTTGGGCTACTTCTGAGGAAAAGGATTTCTTGAATGAAAAGGCCTGTGCATTTTAAATCAGGGGAGTAGGTAATAATTTGTTGGCAGAGTTGATGTTTGCAGGTGATTTTTTTAAAAAAATAAAAAATATCATATTCTTTTTCTTTGGAAAAAAACCCCTGTAATAATATGAAATGATAAGGTAAAGTAAAATAGTTCTTTGACTAAAGCAGTCACCTTTCTGCTTCTTTAGATTTGAGATTATTAACAGAGATTGCAAAATGACCTTGTTTGTTTTTAGCCTTTAATGTAGAAGTGGTCTGTAGAAATAAATGGGATGAGTCTTTCAAGAGCATGGAGATAAACATTATCTTCTGCTAATTGTCACAGTTCAACGGTTTCTAAAGGCATGGCAATATTGCCCAGAAATCAGCCTTGCTTTGAGGAGACCAGACATATTTATCTTTTGTAGAAAAGAAAAAGACTACTTCAGTGTCTTTCAGTTGTTTTAATCTCTGTTTGGAAACATGTAGAAGAGCAACGTTGTTTTTATCCAGTCTTCATCAATTTCAAAACAATTGTGTATATAATACATTGATGTGAGAAATAAATTGTCCACAGAAACTGTTTATTTCAACTTTGATCGTTAAAAGGCTACATTGATCAACATTTGGTTCATTTCAGTAACTTATAGAAAGGTCATGTTATTTACAGTTGTATATGTTTTTTTTTAAAAAAACCCAACTTTATACAGGTGCTTTGACATCTGTAATTATTCCAGTCTAAAAAGCCTTGAGTAACCTGATTTTTGCATAAATCAGAATTGGACCACCTGCCTACATTATCAGTAAGTATAATCTTTAAAACCTGGATATAACTAGTTATGACAGCAGATGACAAAACAGGTAATTATTAGATGGGAAGAGAGGAGGTAGATGTTACAGGAATGTGATCAGAATCATTAGATGAGAAGATTGTGCCAGATGTTGACAAGATCAAGGCTTTTGATACAGTAGTACATGATAGGCTACTGTTAAAATTAAACTCTTAGGGCATTCCTGGACCTTTGCACAAATGGATTGCTGCTTTCCTGTCTAACAGATGGCAGAAAATCAAAATAGGGAACTCACTGTCTAATCCTGCATCACTTAAAAGTGATATTCCACAAGGCAGTGTTTTAAGTCCCATGATTTTCTTGCTCTATATCAAAGATTTATGCCATCAGCTCAAAAGCAATTGCTGGTGAAGTAAAATTATTCAATTCTGCAGATAATTCTGTTGTTTTACAAAGTGTCTGAATGGTCATCTATTTGGCAACTTTAAAATTTGATAAATAAATGATCTGTCTTACATATTGGTAAATGTAATCAGAATGTCAAGTATAAGCTAGATGGCACTGATCTAGCAGATGACCCTCACTTAGTTAAGAACCTAGAAGTACTTATCTCCTTTGATGGTCCAAAGCTCATTGTAAAAGTGTTGCTAAAAAGGCATTAAGAGTTGTAAACTTAATTTTGAAAGCTTCTTTTCTGGAAACATTGTATTGCTAATTAGAGCTTATAAAACTTATGCTAGACCAATTTTAGAGTGTTGTTCAACTGTTTGGAATCCCCACCACATATCTGACATCAGAACAATTGAATGGATAAAGAAGTACTGCATTCTTCTGTACATAATAGAATTCCTTACGCTACTAGGCTCAAAATTCTCAGTTTGGATAACTTAAAACTGTATTGTTTGCAGTCAGACCTAGATATTGCATACAAAATCATATGTAATAATGCTTTACCTGCAAATGACTTTTTCTGTTTTGATCACAATAATATGCATACGAACAACCGCTTTAAACTCAATGTAAATTGTTCCAAACTTGCCTCTATAAATAATAATTTCTGAAATAGAGTTGTCAAAGTCTGGAATGCCCTACCTGATTCAGTTGTCTCAGCTACACATTTTCACAATTTCAGTCACAAATTGACTTAGGTGGACAAATTGACTTCATAATTAACTGTCAGGAGATGGGGCGTGCATAAATGCACTAACGTGCCTATTGTCCCTGCCATTGTATTTTTATTCTCTTATTCTTGTTCTTGTTTTTGTTTGACAAATTGAAATAAATAAATAAATAAAAACAAACAAAACCCAATGAATGAATGAATGAATGAATGAATGAATGAATGAAGGAAGGAAGGAAGGAAGGAAGGAAGGAAGGAACAAACAAACAAAGAAACAAACAAACAAACAAACAAGATGGAATGTGTAGGTCATTCAAGCTTCCTTACAAACATTTCAAGAGATATTGAACAGTCTCCTTTTCTTTTCTTCACTCTATAATATACCAATACATGGTCAATCCCTCTGTTCACTTCCAAACATTGTGTGACATTGAGATCTATCTTCTCAAACTATCCCAAGGAGCAGATTTTATATCTTTGATGCAAACCTTTGTAGCTCTTTAATTGGCTCATTTTGGGTCTCACCAGCAATTTGCTTCTGCTGTTTTGACTGCTTCTAACTTTATCAGATCTTAACTATATGACTCAGTTCCGCTGGTTTGATTTGCTTTTCATCATCATTCACATCAGCTCTAGCTGTTGAACAAACCTCACAATTTTTCTATCACCTTTTGTATAACTTATCTTTCTTATAGTCTTCGAAGAGGGAATTTTTCTTTCCATAACACATTCAAACATATTTGAAGAACTAGTGCCCAGGCCTTACAGACATTCCTGTTGGTTTAATAAGCAGTAAAATTTTCTGATTCTTGGTCAGATTTTTCTGCTACCTGCACAAAAGTTGCTTATAGGTAGTAAACTCTTTGTTCCATGGATTACATGCCATGTGCAATAGTAAAAACACAAAATTAACATTTGGCTGTGCAGGGCAGCCATGATAAGCATGAATGGGATCTTACCTCTGTATCAGTCTTCCACTTTAGGAATAAAACATTTGATGTCTTATTCTTTTGAACTAGTTTTCAAAAAGCCCCACTGTGATTTAAATGTTTCCATTTGAAAGGAAATGCACAGGAAGGGCAGACTTTGTGATGCAGATAAATCTAGGTTGTTGTTTTTAATGATAACCAGGTAGCAGTTTCAGCCTGTAATGTTTTGTTTTATGCAATATCACAAGGCTATCTAGTGTAGCCTTAAAACTACACTAGGTAACTTTATTATTGTCTTTTCCTCTGGAAATATACATTCTTTCCCATATTTTCCTCCAGAATAACTGTGTCTCTTTGGTCTCTGTGTCTCTTTGGTATTAAATAATTGTAATCACCTTCACCAATATATTTTTAACAAGGCAGGATACATGCCTGTTGCTTTCATATCAGCATAAAAGCCTGAACACTCCCTTTTCCCTTATGGAAAGTAGAACTTCATCTTAAATCTATTAAATCAACCACTACTAGCCATAAAGTTGATATTGTGCTTACTATACTTCCTGTTAATCTATTTGCAAAGATGTCTAGCATCTTTGTAGGCTAATTGGAATGTGATATTGAATGTGGAGTTCCATCTAAGATGTTACTAAATTTTCCATCTCAGAGTGGAATATTAAATTATTGTTATTTTTAAAAATACCAAATTTGTCACATGCTCCTTTATTGTTTTTAATATCATAATCGTCACAATATTGAGTAAACCCACTTCCTGTTCAAAAAAGAAAGGTGTTGTCCTCTTTCATTCTTTATTATTGTCTGCAAGTTGGTCCTACATTCTTGCTATGACTTGATTGGTTTTGATTCATTATTACAGTGCAATTTACATATAAAGTAACACAAGCATTGCACGATAAAGTAAATAGCAATGCATGATTCAGAGAGGAATACATCCATGCACAGACTATCTTGTATCACATAATAGTGCACTTTTTATACAACATTTTAAATATGTTCTATGAATACATTTATAAGAAATTATAATGACAACAACTACAGATGGATATAACATGTTTAAAATCAACAAGGAGGAAAGTGAAATAGTTCAAGAATTTATCTTCCTTGGAACAAAAATTGTTCAAGACGGCAATTCTATACCTGATATCAAACACAGGATAATCTTAGGCTGCATTGCAATGGTTAGCAGAATCAAGTCTGGAAAAGCAGAGATACAAAAAGCAGGCTACTTAGAGCAATGGTCTTCCCTACAATGATATATGGGTATGAGAGTTGGACACTAAGAATGGGTGATCAAAGAAGAGTGGACTCCTTTGATCTGTGGCACTGGCATAAATTATTGAATATAGCATAGACAGCCAGAACAACCAATGTTGAAAGGTGCTAAATGATATAAAACCAGAGACATCACTAAAAGCCATAATCACAGCACTTCATCTTGTTTACTTCACCCATGTCATGCATGCAAATTCATTCGAGAAGCCAATGATGCTAGGAATGGTTAGTGGATTAAGAAGAAGGGGCAAGCAAAGAACTTGCTGGCTTGATACCATGAAGGCTGATACAAGGATGAACATCCAACCTCTGAAAGGAGCTATGCTTGACAAGGTAGCATGGAGATCACTTGTCTATCAAGTCACCAAGAGTCAGACCCAACTGAATGGTTAAAACTAATTAACTATTATATACCTCAGATTATACATAACTCAGACATTGTCATTATTCTTTATGGGAGTATATTGTGTGCTTATATTCTTGTGGAACTATTCATGAGTTACACATTAAATATATATTTACAGCTGCTGGACGTTCCTTTTAATGCAGTAACTGTGCATATTGGAAATGCACCTAAAGTACAACTGGGAGTGATGGGATGATATCCAATCCTTCCCAGCATGAATGCACAAACGAAACATAATTCTTGTAATGGATTTATGGAGAGAACCATGGTTTTTCCACATACAATATCTCTGGAAGTACTTACTCTCTGTGGGAGCTGCATGTATAATTGGTAGATTTATTGCTGGCTGCAGGGGTATCTATTAGACCTGGCCTTTTCATGTATAGGATTTTGAATTGGTAGATTTCATTTATTTAAAATATTTTTAGCCTTCTTCACTATCCAGAACACTTATAATATATCTATGCCATCCACTATCCAGAGGATTTAAAGTATTTATAGCCTACCTACCATGCATAGAACTAAAGGTCTTCAAACTGCATATAGACAATCACATTCTGTAATGTTTGCCTATACTAAGCACATTTTCCAAACAAAATATTAGTACATAATGCAAAGGTCTGGGGTACTATCTTTCTCCCCTAACTGTTTATTTTTCTTATTCTTGGACAGTATTTATTTATTTATTTATTTTATTTTATCATATTTATATACCGCCCCTCTCTGTAGACTCGGGGCGGTTTACAGCCTTAATTAAAACCATAACAATACAACACAAGTTCAATTTAAAATCAATTTAAAATTAAAGCATGAACCTACCCTGGATTTTTTTCTTAAAAACATTTGCCTTGTAGGAAATAGCAATTCAGAAGTACAAAGTATGCTCCTGACAGGTTTGCAAATAATACTCTGAATTTCTCTTAATCAAGTTATGGTTTATTCAAGAAACGTATGTATGTATGTATGTATGTATGTATGTATGTATGTATGTATGTATGTATGTA
This sequence comes from Calamaria suluensis, assembly GCA_032468135.1. Taxonomy (NCBI): domain Eukaryota; kingdom Metazoa; phylum Chordata; class Lepidosauria; order Squamata; family Calamariidae; genus Calamaria; species Calamaria suluensis. Next base: position 242,787 of record JANHFP010001346.1, read on the forward strand.
TGCATGCATGCATGCATGTTAATGATTACAGTTGTGATAAACAAGAAAAAAATGCAAAAGTATCACAACCAGTCATTCTACAATTCGGGCTCCAACCTGGTGCCTAGGATTTGTAGAAATATTTTTGGAAGATGAAGGCTGTCCCGAATAGGGCAGCCTTCTGCAGCTGTCCTGTTCTAATTGCAATGCTTCCAGATGCCGACTCAGTGTACAGGGTATTGCTCCCAGGGCACTGATTATTATAGGGATCACTTTTGTTGGCTTTTTCTACAGCCGTTGTATTTCAATCTGTATATATAGAAGTGTGTCTGTATGTTCGCATGAGTGGTCTTGGTGTATTTGGGTATTGCTTTAACACAACTACTTACAGGATTCATTACAAAAGCCAAACCAGAGAAAGTCAGATTATATTGTTCAGATTAGTTTTTACCTACCTGTATATTTGACCAGTGTCCTTCCTGTTGATATCTCCCATAGTTTAGCCACAGAATCCTTTCCACTTGAAAGTATGTACTTGGAGTTCTTAGAGAAAATGGCGGAACAGACTTCGGCACCATCATGTGCCTTCTCAAAAGTGGTGATGCAACGATTTGAAACTCCATCCCACAATTTGATGCATCCATCCTTGCTGCCTGTTACATACATGTTAGCACTTGCATTGTAATTAACTGAGCATATAGCATCTGTATGTTGATCTTGAGGATTGCAAGATACAAAGCACTGGAAAGTATTCACATCATAGAGCCGCAGGGTAGGATGCTGGGTCCCAACAAGTATGAAATCCCCAGATGGATGGAAAGATATGGAGCGCAGCATTTCTGCTTCCTGTTTAATTGGAAATTCAACAATTAACATTAGAGTGCACTATCCTATAACTGTAACATATGGTAATAAATATATCAAATAAAAAAATGAATTCCTATCCAGAGGACATTGTTATCTGAACAAGTCAGACAGAATATAAAACAGATTGTGAACATGTACCAGCACACATTTGATAAGAGATTTGGAAAAAAAAAGAGGGGGGAAAGAATCTTATTTTTCTCCTTAAGAATGCAGGACTATTATTAAAAAAATAAAGGATATTGATTATAGAATACAGACATCTCCCACCAAGCAACTTGGAATAGTAATGATGAGCTTTCAATAGGAAAAAAAAAGTTTGAGAGAAAAACAGTAATATAGCCTTTGCCAGCTATATTACTGTTTTGTGCTCATCAACTTTTAATGTTCCAAATATTTTAAAAAAAACCTACAGAAAAAGAACTTGTTCTCATGCTTGACCCATAATTTAAGAACTAAAAAACTGTCTGAAAAACTATATCATCAAGTATCATTGATGTCCTTATACCTCAAAATTATATTCAGTAACACCAGCAGGACAAATCTTTTCTAAGTTTCTTAGGATGATATTTCTTAGAAATGTACAATTAGAGAACCTGACCTGAATATATTTGAAAGCTCTCTTGGCAGATGGTTTTGAGTAGTCAAACAATTTAAGAGTGTAGTCTCTTGATCCCGATGCAAGGATTTGTTCATTTGGATGAAAAGCTAAACAGGTGACCTCGTCTACATGATCGTAAAGGGTCCTAATAACCGGATGGTTCTCCATGTTCTGCTGAGCTGTTTCATTCATCATAACCTGTAAAAATTAAAAGTACAGCATTTAAATATAGTCCTTTAAATGTATAAAATAAAATGCATGTAAATATGCAACTTCCTTTGCAGAGAGTTTAACGAACAAACAGCAGCTTTGCACAACTGTTCATTCTCTTTCATACAGAGCCTAACAATTATTTAAAGTAAGCTAATGCAAAGCTGTTATAGGAAAAACATTGAAACATGCATTTAAACTTTCACATGGCAGATTGTGGCCATGGGAGCATTTTTCAAAATCTTGGCAGCCCACCTACTGCCATGTACAAATTATTTATATGGTAAATAATATAAAATATAATTATTTCACATATTCAGAAATCTAATTGTCTAAAATGCATTGTATTAATATGCATTTTTTCTCCAAAAGAAATTAGTTTTGGGGAAATTTTCTCTGTTATTCCCAGAGCATAAACTATATTTATCAAATTAATATTGACATATTCATTCAACTTTTTTAGAATAGAATGGAATAGAATAAAAATTTTATTGGCCAAATGTGATTGGACACACAAGCAATTTGTCTTGGTGCATATGCTCTCAGTGTACATAAAAGAAAAGATATTCATCAAGAATCATAAGGTACAACACTTAATGATAGTCATAGGGTACAAGTAAGCAATTTTTGAGTGTGTTATTGAGGCATTTTACTATTGCCTTCTTCCAGAGTATCTTTCCATTTTCCAATCAAGTCAACTGTCCTGGAATTCCCAGATCTATATATCATTGTGTATTAGATGCTACCATTTGGGTAAGTTCAGAGCATATTTTAACTAATTTGAAAACAAGCTTTGTAAATCAAAATTCTCCCAAAAAAATTGTACAAAGAATTTTCTGTGAAGAACAAAACTGGATCGCAATGAGGCGAAGGGAACAAGGGAACGGATGGGGAAAAATAAGAAATAAAGCTGTTTAGACATTACCAAAAGGATTAAAATTCAGAAAGTGAACAACAGAGGTGACCTCAATCCTTCCCACGTCCCCAGCAAAAGTGAATCCTCAAAGACAATCCATAACCACACCCGCAATTATTTGTACCTCCTGCAATAGCTTGTATATAAACTTAATAGGCTTTCAGTGAAATCTAAGGAAAATACATATTTTTAAACCAGAGCCTGAATTCTGAAGGTTGTCAAACAGTCTCTCCATGTAGAATTCAGTATCTCTTTATGCATCTCTTTATGAAAACAGCAGATGATAAAAAAAGACCTGAATCAACAATATGGATTCATGCTATTTCAATATTTACCTCAATGGGCATAGCACTTTTCGCTAACATTCTTTCGGTGTCAAGTATTTTTATTGATGCATCAGCTGATCCTGTAGCAATTAACTGTCCATCTCTGCTGTATGTAGCTACACGACATGGTCCTTTGTGAGATGTGACATAGCATGTCTCATATTCAGACGCTTCTGGGGACATAGTCTGTACATCTGCATCAAACTCCAAGTCAATTCCAGTTCCAGGAGCTACTGTATCAGAGCGTCCAATTGCGTACTGAACTGCACTATCGTCATTTTCCATTCCTGGAGGAGAGAACGCATCAAACTTTTAAAAAATATAAACCAAAGTTGATTCAATAATGTACCATGTGGCTGGACAAGAAGCAAATGCATCAAAATTAACTGTAGGTTACAAATAACCGGAAACCTATAACTATAAAGTTAATGCAAAGATTTTTAATATGTACAGACAAGCTGAATAGAGAATGCTTTATGAAAGAAAAATGATTCATCTCCTAGCATTGATTTGATTCAAACGTAAAGCTAAGTTTTGCTTCAGAATATACGAACACAAGGTGCTTTGTGTGCTCTTTCCTTTCTTTCCCACCAGTCAATTACTTTCTTCTCTTTATTGTGCAAATCAAGGCATGTCATTCATTTCCATGCAAATTGAAGTTTTAAACTTATATAAGAGAGTGTCTGGGAATGTGGAAAACAGTAGGAAGAAGGAAGGTAAAGGAGAGATATTTACAGGGATATCAAAGTATAGCTTGCTAGTACAGCTAGGCTGGCAACCATTTAAAGTCAGAAGGCTAGAAACAATTGGCTGGAATATTGCTCAACATTATTTTAGAAGGCAGAACCAAAGACTTGCTTCAGTCTGGTGTTCTGGGTGTCTGAGACTGCCAATCTCTTGCTTAAATTAATGGTGGGTTTTAGGATTCCTGGCTGCTGTGAGTTTTAACTTTTTGCATTGCTTTTGTTTTGTCTATTTTATTGTAAGCCTGCCCAGAATCACATGAGATGGTGGATCAGCCAGCCAGTCAATCAATCAATCAAATAAGCAAGCTAGCTGTGCAGAGATCTAGATTCATATGAGTTCAAAGTGTGTATATATAGAACCATTGGGAAGTAACTTAAGCAGCTGCAACTTTTTCTGTTACCTACAGCTGAATTACCATACATTTTATTCTTTGACTCCGAATCGCTGCAGAGCCATATTTAATTAATGGCATGTGGGAGAGAGAGGTCATATTAAAATAATGGCTTTCAGTGTGGAAATTACTGTAACCAAATTTTAAAAAGTTTTCCTCACACATATGTGCTAGTCGTTTCCGGCTCTAGGGGGCAGTGCTCATCTCTGTTTCAAAGCCAAAGAGCCAGTGCTGGCCGAAGACGTCTTCGTGGTCATGTGGCCAGCATGACTAAACGCCAAAGGCGCACAGAACGCTATTACCTTCCCACCAAAGGTGGTCCCTATTTTTTCTACTTGCATTTTTACGTGCTTTC
>JANHFP010001347.1:51034-62770 GCA_032468135.1 Calamaria suluensis
ATTACACGGCACTAGGGATTCGAACCGCTGAACTGCCGACCTTCCAATCAACAAGCTCAGTTGTCTAACTCGCTGAGACACCGTGTCCCTATATGTTTCAACTATAGGCAGTACTTAACTTATGAGCCCAAAATTCCGGTTGCTATAACGAAAAAAAAATAAAAATGGTTAAGTGAGATTCACCCCATTTTACCAACTTTCTTGCCGCAGCTGTTAAGTGAATTTTATTATTATTAGATTTTTGTGAATCACTGCTATTCATAAATTAGTCACATGGTCAAGCAGCAAATCTGGCTTCCCCATTGACTTTGCTTGTTGGAAGGTCACCAAAAGGGGATCACGTGATCCCAGGACACGACAACCTTAATAAATAGGAGTCCAGGAGTGAAATGTTACCGGTTCGGTCCGATTCGCCCAAACTGGTAGTAAAAAAATGTAAAAAAAATAAAATAAAAGTTCCGAGGATCAGCTGAGCGACGCGCAATTGGAACTTCTTTTTTTTTACTTCTTTAGCATTTTTTTTACCACCAATTCTCCGGAATCAGTAGTTAAAAAAGCTTTAAAAATTAAAAAAAAAATGTTCTGACAATTGCACGTTACTCAGCTGATCATGGGAACTTTTTTAAAAAAAAAAGTTATTAAGAGCCTAACTTTTTAGGTATTTACTACTGGTAGTAAAAAATGCTTTTAAAAAGTTTTTTAAAAAGGTTCCCAGGATCAGGGGCCACAGCTGGTGAACCCCCCCTGCTCTTTTCTACTTACCTTCCCAAGCCTCCTGTTATCCCGCATGGCGTACATGCACCAGCAGCTCACATTTGGCACATATAGTTCAGCCAGCGAACCGGTAGTAAACCAGTTCAGATTTCACCAGTGTAGGAGTCAGTTTCCAAGTGTCGGAACTTTGATCATGTGATCATGGGGCTGCTGCAATCATTGTAAGTGTGAATAACAGCCATAAGTCACATTTTTAAAATAATAATAATAACAACAACAACAACAACAACAACAACAACAACAATAGTTGGAAGGGACCTTGGAGGTCATCTAGTCCAACCCCCTGCCCAGGCAGAAAATGTACGTTAAATTTTAAAGGACAGCAGCCAAACGGCATCATGGATTCCTGACAACTGGAAAAAGCAGATTTAGCAACTGGGTTTATTACTCTGGGACATTCTTCCGCACTTAGCATCTGGGCTTGCTGAGTACTTTTATATTAGCATAATCACTTGGGCTCCATTTTTTATACTCTATTACAGTGATGGCTAACCTTTTTGCCATTGCGTGCCAAAAGTGGTGAGTGCCTGGGGCGCTTGCATGTCCGCGTAACCACACCTATAATTCAATTCACTCCACCCTCCCTAAAAAGGCTCTGGAGCCTGGGGAGAGTGAAAAACGGGCCTTCCCCAACCCCCGAGGCTGGAAACAGCCTCTTTCTCAACTTCTAGTGGGCCTAGAAGGCCCAAAAATCAACTGGCCAGCACCCACATGGGCATCAGAGCTGAACTAGGGCAACACTCGTGTGCCCACTGATATGGCTCCACGTGTCACCTGTGGCACCCGTGCCATAGCTTCGCCATCACGGCTCTATTACTTCACAAGACTTGCAGCAGTGCGCTGCACTAAGATTATCTAGTCAGATCTTTTGAAATATAATCTAGTTGTCTAATCACAGAAATATAGTGGTGTAATACTGTAGCAAAGGATCACTGTCCATTTTTAAACTATGACAGGTGATCTGAAGCAGACTGCAGAATCATGCATTCCAGATTTCTCCTTGATCTTTCTCTTCGCTTTCCTTTCCAGCATAAATTATTACTATACTGGTATTATTCATGTTTAGCGCTAGCTGGTGCTAGTTTTCATTCAGAATTCCTCCCTGTTTGAGCATCATGTCTGAACTTGGCAAATTGTCTGAAATAAGAAGGGTTGAGCCATGTGCATGTTCTATGTCATCAGCCCCTATCATTTATCCAGGCAAATCTGAATGGTAGGTCCACTGCCTTTCTTTATCCAATCCATCAATTGATGTTTTCACCATGAGGCCATTTCCAGTTACAATGGAAATAATTAATTATTTAATTAATTTATACACCACTTTCCTTATCAGGTGGTATTTAGCTCATCATGGTTAACATAAAAATAAAAAAAACCTAGCAGGGTCAAATCTGGTTAATAGCAGATGGGATATGTCCATTAATCACCAGGAATAAAACTTGTCTCAAAAGGAGTCTTTAATTAAACATATTTCAGGGTTGTGTAATCTACTTTAATAAATTTAACTTCTTGTGACACTGAATATAGACTTTAGACTGAAATTTTAGTTGATGATGCATTCTGTACAGGACTGAACACAATGTATTTTCTCCAAATAATGTTAATTACATTAATATATTATTATTTTAGGACATTTTTATGGTTGTGTACTTTATGTATTTTATACTTTATGGCTATGTTAACATTTTTTGGTACAGTGGTTTAGGTAGTTACGCCAACAAGGTAGGTGTTGTTGTTTTTTTGAGTGCGATGGAGGGCACCTTGAAGACAAGGTTTTACGTTAAGTTTATTGCACGACATATGCCACAGTTTCCATGTGTCACAATGATCAGGAATTGCACCACATTTCAAAATTAGCAGTCATAGGAGACCCTGGGGGCTGCAAAGACTGGGCCCAATGACCATAGGTTGCCGTTCTTCTTTTAAGATAACTTCACAAAATTCGAAAGGTATAAGAGCAGAACATCACAGAGCAACCCACACTTATATGTTCTGAGCTTTGGGGGTAAGCCCAGGACTCAATAAAATTAAATAATGTATTCCTGCATTCTGTTTATTGTAAAATATACAAAGTTCCCTATCCATTTATGTATTTTCCAATAATTCTGGAATGCAAGTGCTTCATCCGCTCCTTTTTAAAAAATAAATAAATAAATAATTCAAGGTTAAACACAAAAAATCTTCTGCTTAGAGTTTGCTTGTAACTTTTATCACAAAGTTTCATGATAGTTTCCAACTTGTGAATGCACATTTTGAATTGTAATGCTTAATTACACAGTAAAAATACCACTCTGATATAGAGGTTTGAGGCACCAGGCTAGAAAACCTGTAGATTCTAAGTTCTAGCATGCCTTAGGCGCAAAGCCAGCTGACTTTAGGGCCGTCACCCTCCCTCAGCTTGAAGAAGAAAGCAGTGGCAAACCACTTCTGAAAAATGTTGTGAGGAAACTGCAATATCTATATGTCCAACTGTCTGTCTATCATCTATCTACCTATGATGAAGCAATCCAGCTCGAAGCAATCCATGAAAAAACAAGTACTTAGAAACAAACAGTCTTTATTGCCAAAAAACTCAAATGCCTTCTCTTTGTCGAAGTTGGTTTATTTCCAAAAGCAAATTAGATAATTGCCAAGACAAACTCTGGCTGCAGTCCAAAGGTAATTTGTAGATAACACAAGCAAAAATTGGCTGAGGAACTCTTACCCAAGAAGACAAGGTCACCAAGATGCTATACTTGTAAATTCAACCTTTGATTCCCACACTGCTAATCACAAATTGGCTAGCTTTAAAGGTTTCCGCTCAACTGTGCCCCTCTCTCACTTCCTCCTGACTAGACCTTTTTCTAAAGCCCATTTATCCCTGCGTCTCTGTCTTGGATCAGGTGGGGGTGCTACTCCCAGTTCCTCCTCTGAACTCTCTCTCTCTGGCTCTGCCCCAAGCTCACTGGATTCTGCCTGGGCCTGCTCGTCCTCAGCTCACTGCTTTCTGCCAGCTGTTCCTCCTCGACCTCCGAGTCCCACGCTGACAGAGGCATGACACTACCATCAATCAATCAATCAATCAATTGATCTATCATTGCCCCTTCCCATAAAAGGTATTTGGCAGTCAAATGGATTAGGTATGAAGAGCAATTCACCCTCAATTTTTAAATGTCCATTTTGCACCATAGCTACTCTCGTGGCTGGTGAGTCCTTATGTAGTCAGAGCAACCTTTGGGGAGCAGAGTCCGATGGCACCTTCCCCCCATCCCTGAGCAGGCAGACTCAGCCTGGGAAGGCATAGTCAGACCTGACTAAGCATAGAGCAACCCGGTAGGGCTGCTTCAAACTATAACAGATAGCATTAATGAGAAACAAACCGGGCTGACCACAAGGTCACAGACAAGGCAGCAAATTGCAATAGTTAACAGGCTAACATCATCTAACAGATAGATGGCAGCAAAAACAACACAGCTAATTATGGGTGGGAGATGTTGGAAGGGCCTATTGAGCCTGCAATGGCCAAATTGATTAATAACATGTAAAAGCAGAGATCTCTGTAATGGTAGTTTAATACTCTGACGATGTCAGCAGAAGGCTGACGAAAGCTTAGTATAATAAATTTTTAATTATTTTAGTCTTCTGCAGTTCTCAGGATGTATACTTCTTTCTCTACATATATAAGAGTGTGTTTGCAGAACCTAAGCATGAGCTTTAGTCAAAATCATTTAGGATATTTTTCAGCATACTGAACAGAAGTGAAAAAGATGGTTTTGTACAAAGTGCAGATAATTATGCATGTGTATCTTACCTTGGTATATTCTCATCAACAGTTACACAACCATAAAGGAACACGATAATTCCCACAATAGAAGCTGGGATGAGCATTTGTGTATAAACTCCCAGCCAGGCAAAATATAGTCCAATCTTTTCACCAAAGTACTTCCTGAAATAAATTATAGGAAGAAAACTATGTAATGTATCACACAAACATAGCAAGGCTGAATTTATGAATTAGGCAGCAGGGCTGACTGAATGAGAAAATAAATCCTGTTGATTAGCCAAAGTGCATTTCCTCTTGGAGAATTCATGTCCACATGCCATTTGGAACAGATCCAGGACAAAAACACCAAGTAAATACTCCACTCTTGCTTATTAAGTTGCTTTACCTTTCTGTTTCTATAATTATATCTGGCACTGTTTCATAGAGGGAACCAGGAGCATGCTCACTTTGTGAAACTTGGGGCAGGAAGAAATTGGATATTGGTTTATGGTCCCATAAACAACCTTTCTGGTCTAGTGCCATGAATGGCTTTATAAGTGGTAGCCATCACCTTGAATTGTACCTGGAAGCCTAGTGGGAGTTAGCACCACTTGCAAAACTGTGGTCTTACATGGTTGTAGTTTAGTGGACCCATTATTACATGAGCTGCCATATTCCAAATCAATTGCGATTTCCATGTGGTCTTCATTAGTAGAGCAAAAGGTTTGCAGACAAAAAATTCCAAATTGACTCCCTTGGTGGAACTGGGAAAGAGCTATCTGCAATTTTAGACACTTACTTTTGTTCAGTGTATACTAGGCATCCTCAACTTAGTACATTCCAGTTGTGTTGGGAAAACTAGTCTGGAATTTTGCAGCCAGAAGACTCAATATATTTAGAGACCATTAAATTCAGGAGAGCTTGTATAGACCACAATGTTCTAAATCAGTGTTTCTCAGATTTGACAACTTTAGGATGTGTGGACTTCAACTTCCAGAATCTCCCCATTGCATGAAGTCCATACATCTTAAAGTTGCCAAGTTTAAGAAACACTGTTCTACATGGACTAATGGTTTGATTCAATATAAAATAAACTATGGCAGAGGTTCCCAGTCCATAGTATTCTTTAAAGTCTCAGTAATAGTTTCATCCCTACACCAAAATAAATACTTAACAGTTCTTGAGCTTACTGTAGGTCCAAATTTAAAGTACCGCGTGCAAGTTCCTTGGTACATTTACTATGGCAGTTGCTTTTTAATGAAACTCAAGAAAAACTATCTCCAAAGTAAATAAACAATATAATTTAATAGCAAGGGATGTAAGGGAAGGCACCCTTCATGAAAAAGATTTACACACATACTGAAACATGACAACTACTCATATTGGAAATGGTTTATATTAATATCCCTTTAAAATCATTTTACCTGATTTTGTTTCCAACTAAGATCCATGCATTTTAGTATATTTGTTGAAGAATTTAAAAACAAACAAACAAATAAAACACAAACCCCAAAACTCAACCCAAACTGCACCGTTCAAATGGTTTAAGATCATTTCTTGTAAATCTGGGAAAAAACAGAGGACTATAGTATGTTCTGTGCAATATTAATTTTTATCCTAAACTTAAATATGCTTTACTTCTTTGGTTCCGTTTTTCAAAGGCCACTTTTCATAAGCCAATGACTAGCGATATGAAAGATACAGCTTTCTGAATACCGTAGCAGGCTACAACTGTTACCCAAAAGCTGTAGTCTGCTACTATTAATGCACATATACAAACACATAAACACTTAGAGTAAGAGACAAGCAAGGAGTTATCACTGTTTCTTACCTAACTAAGTCAATTGGTTGATATTTATAAAATACTCCATAACTTGCCCATTCTTCACACAGGAGCTGGAAAAGAAGTTTAAACAGGAAGTGAAAACTGGAAACAAGTAATTTCTTATTTCAATTCTACTGCTTAGTTCATAATGTCTTTAGTGTCATTATATTTTAGTTTTTTATGTTCCACCAATATATTCAGCTTGCATTGAAAATTGATTATGTTGGTGGTTTGGCTCATGGTCATATTCTTGTATTCATTTATAGAAAAACTAATAAATAGTGAGATGCAACAGAGTGAGATGCAACTGAGATACTAAAGCTGGGGCTGGATATAAGGCAGTTATGAAACTAATGTGAGATCCAGTTTGTTGGAGTGGTTAAGAACAACAGACTAGATACTAGGAGATCATAAGTTCTATCCCAACCTTCAGTATGAAACCAGCTGGAAGACCTTGGGCCAGTCACTTTCTCTCAGCTCTAGGAAACAGGCAAGGGCAAACAACTTCTGAAAAACTTTGCCAAAATCTTGCCCAGAAATTAAATAAGATTAAGGTGTTACTTTACTATTCACTTTATTTGCTTTTCTTCAGTGTACAGTAATAAAAAGTCATAAAAAAGAAGAAAATTAAGCCATATATTTAGAATGTTTCTGACATGTTAATTATTCATGATTAAATACATCCAGTAAAACAATTTGAGATGTAATTTTTAGAGGCTACAGAAAGTCTTAATTTTACATTAGGATGGATATCTCTTTTAAAGAAAGGGAGGAGGTAGCAGTACAGTTCTGAACTTACAGTAGATCAAAGGCTCTTTCATGGATAACTACCTCCAATCCTTCAGAGCTTATGATTGGAATTCTATATGCCACCAAATAACTTTTGAATTCTGAGATTGGGGCCAGTATACTTAACTCTAGATTCAATAACTCATACATGTTTTTAAAAAATCCTTTAAATGGTTTCATTTAAACATTTGTACTGATAATATATGCATGTTGAACTATTCATCCAGCAGCAACTCTATTTTCATTCACAGCATAGTTTCATGATAGCTGAAGTGAATTTTCTCTACTACAGAAAACGGTGTAACATGCTATTAACAACTGAAAAATGAAAAGTCCCTGAATGATGAATATATGAAGGGAAAACAAGAATGGAAAAGGAATGTGATAAATTTTCTGGGGGATGGTGCTGGTGAAAGCGACTAGGGGTTAGGAGCCTAAAAGGCAATTGTGATTATATGAAATCTTATATCTAATGGAGCTGTGCATGTTTTGATGCCTCTTGGAACATGTACAAATGGAGCTGCTGCATTAAATGGTCCAGGTCTGCATCATTCCCCCATATGATGATGTAGTTGGTAACAATGAGATCCGGAATACACATGGTCACAATTAATTCAAAACCCCTGTAGACTGGACTGAGGTGGAATAGAAAATGATCCCCTCCAGAATAGAATAGAATAGAATAGAATAGAATAGAATAGAATAGAAGAGAATAGAAGAGAAGAGAAGAGAAGAGAAGAGAAGAGTTGGAAGAGACTTTAGAGGTCTTCTAGTCCAACCCCTGCTTAGGAAAGAAACCCTATACTACTGGTATTTCGGAGAAATGGTTATCCAATCTCTTCTTTAAAACTTCCAGTGTTTCACAACTTCTGGGGGCAAGTTGTTCCACTGCTTAAGTGTTCTAACTGTCAGGAAATTTCTCCTTAGTTTTAGGTTGCTTCTCTCCTTGATTAGGTTCCACCCATTCCTTCCTGTCCTACCCTCAGGTCCTTTGGAGAATAGCATGACTCCTTCTTCTTTGTGGCAGCCTCTGAGATATTGGAACACTGCTATCATGTCACCTCAAGTCCTTCTTTTCATTAAACTACACATACCCAATTCTAGCAACTATCCTTTATATGTTTTAGCCTAATCATTTTTGTTGCTCTTCTCTGCACTCTTTCTAGAGTCTCCACATCTTTGAATTCTATAATAGCAAGGCTGGCCAAGCTTTTATTTAAAAAAGATATCCAGAACCTTTTGTCCTTTAGAATAAAAACAGATAAATTTGCATTGAAATATGATTTCTCCAAAGCTTTCTAGTAGATCCAGATTTCTACCTTCTTATCTGACTGCTTTACAATCTGAGCTTATTTTATTGTCATGAGTTGGCAGGTGTTCCTGATGTTGTTTTTCTATTGTGTATCTCTCCACCATCCTGCAATTTCCCTGGGTACCTGCCTTTCCTTGGAATTGAACACCAGGTAGCAGATTGCTGTAGAGATAATTATATAGTGCAAAACAGGGCACCCATTTGCACCACTTATTCACACAGAACTAAATCAAGTAAGAGCGCTGTATATTTTACTGATTTGCCTTGGAAAACAAAAACATAATCCATTTCTTTTCCACCAGTATTGATAAAAATGGCAGCAAAAAAAGGAGAAAGTTTAGTGCAGTGCTAAAAAAATTGTAGTGAAAATGTAATAAGTAATTTGCTAGCTTTGTAACACAAATAATCAATTGTATGAGGGGTCAATATTTCATGTATGGATGACACATGTATGGATGACAGGAGAAGTAGCCTTAAGTTACTTGAGTTTTGTTTAATGCACAAGTCTCCAACCTAGCTAATATTAAAATGGTTTCTTTTTGCTTTTGCTATCCACTTATTGTGCGATTGACAGGATGTATGTTCAAAATATGTCATGTTTGTGGACTGAAGCTTCCAGGAATATGCAACTGGAAATAGATATCATAAAAGTTTGGCTACTCTACTTGGGTACTGCTGATTGTGCAAATATTATGGGAGTTATTATTGTGCCTCTTAGTAAATACAACCAGATACACAAGCTCTAAGAGAAACAATTATGTGCCTGCAGCACTTCAACCTTTTACAACTAAATTGCTAAGTCTTGCTGTATAGCTCATGGAGTTCTGCTAATAAACAGTGTCATGCCAGAAGCAGTTCAGTCCAAATTTCTGATGCCTTTGCACTGAGTTCATCTTATTGTTGCAAATGGACTTCTTTAGATCTTGGACTTGAGGCTCTTCCACTTAAAAGTTCTGGCTTAAACAAACCTATCCAACTTGTACTAATAGACCTGTTAGTTCTGATTCAATTTGTACTAATAGAGCAATATAATTCCCTACGGAAGAAGTAAGTAACACCCAGCGTAGTCTGTTATGCGCTTATCCTCACAATCCTTATCTATGCCGAGTTTAGCCAAAGCCTGGAGTAAGATCAAACAGAGAATCTTCAATCTCAACATCATGCCCATTGCTTTCTGATGCTATAAATTCATCTATGTGTTTGTACATTTATTTCATGAAGCTTACTTTAAATCACATTTGTGTGTGTGTGTGTGTGTCATTTTGATCCATTGTATGTATGTATGTAGCGGTGGCTCAGTGACTAAGACACTGAGCTTGTCGATCAGAAAGATCAGCAGTTCAGCGGTGTGAATCCCTAGTGCTGCTTAACAGAGTGAACTCCCGTTACTTGTCCCAGCTTCTGGCAACCTAACAGTTTCAAAGCATGTAAAAGTGCAAGTAGAAAAATAGGGACCACCTTGGTGGAGAGGTGACAGCTTGCACCTTCTCCATTTAGTCATGCCGGCCACATGACCACGGGATTGTCATCGGACAGCATTGGCTCTTCGGCTTAGAAATGATGATGAGAATTGCCCCCTAGAGTTGGGAACGACTAGCACATATGTTTGAGGGGAAAATTACCATATATATATATGGTAGCTCATATACATTACCATTACTCAGGTGGAAGCTCATTAAAGGAGAGGTCCAACCTGGGACTAAGGAAAAATTTCCTGGCAGTGAGAGCAATTAACATGTGGGAAAGCTTGCCTTCTGGCATTGTGAATGGCCATCACTGGCTTCACAAAAAGATTGGACATTCATTTGTGTGAGGTGGTATAAGAAACCCTGTTTTGGGCAAGGGTTGGACTAGAAGACCTCCAAGATCCCTTCTGGACCTATGATATTATTCTAAATGATATAGAGGGTTAGGTTTACAGTAAACCTTGTACCTTTACTACTGTGAATTCAGGTATTCTCTTTCACTGCATACTTTTAGATATGCTTGTGTCATTATAGAGGTGGGTACTCACAGTCATACTTAAGTGCTATGCCTTCAATGGTATTCACTGGGAGATTCAATAATAATTCTATTCAAAATATTTATGACTAAAATTGTCACCTCTCAAGTTATCAAAGAATCAAACCTGATAGGCAACTATGTGATTCCTATTAAATATCCAATATTGTGAAATCTCTAAGCAAGTGATCAAATTCTTGCCAGAGCAATGGCAGTCAGCAGTGAACATAACAGAGGCTATTTAGTTTTTGCTGTGAATAGGTTTATACATGGGATAGACTGAATATTGATTTTCCGTTTTGTCTTTTTGGTCTGCGATTGTAAATTCTTCAATAAATAATGTCTGCCTCCATCTACAAAGGATATCCTACCACAGTTAATAGGTAAAGGTTTCCCTTGCACATATGTGCTAGTCGTTTCCGACTAGGGGATGGTGCTCATCTCCGTTTCAAAGCTGAAGAGCCAGCGCTGTCCGAAGACGTCTCCATGGTCATGTAGCCGGCATGACTAAACGCCAAAGGCGCACGGAAGGCTGTTACCTTCCCACCTAAGGTTAATACAAGAGCTTAAAAGAGTACTTCTAAATACCTCTGACTTTCTATAAAATATTGGCAATTGTCTGTTTCACAACACATGATTCTTAATGTTGACACTTGAATATGCTTCTGTTCTCCTTTATCAACTTACTTTTCTGTCATTAGGTTCAACATATTCACCTTCATAATCACCCTTTAAGAAAAGAAAAATGATGTTATTTCCCAAGGAATAACGAAAGCTGGAATATATTTTATTTGCATCTAGTAGTCCTTTCCACAAAAAGCTAATAATAATCCAAAGGCCCAGAATCAGTGAAAAATATATTTCCTTCAGAATATTTCATTCTAAATCTTCTGATTGAGTAAATACAGCCCTAACAACATAAGATGTGTGTTATTAAAACATAAGTTATTCTTTATTTAACATTCATTTTTCAAGCATGGCATTGACTAATTTGACACTTTCAAACAAAACATTTTATTTATTTATTTATTTATTTTATATTTTAATATTGCCCTCCCCTATATTTTAATATTATTAAATATTATTATTAAAATATTATATTTTAATATTATGATCATGGTTTAATATTATGATCATGAACATCTATCATATGAATATATATTATTCATGACTAAGTATCCACCAGAATTGACAGCTATCTGCACTTTTATATTGTATTTTGTATATAAAAAATCACCAGAGTGCGAGGCATGCAAAAATACAAGCATCATGTAATATGTTACCAGAATAAAA
>JANHFP010001347.1:91570-102628 GCA_032468135.1 Calamaria suluensis
TTATTACTCAGTCTCTGGCCAATAGGACTTAGTTATCACCCACTGCTTTTGGACTCCCTAAGCAGACCAAGGGAGAATAAACATATTTGGCAATAAGAACATATATTTGGATTGACTGACTGCTATCCTAGATATACTTGAAGAGAAAATAACATCTGTAATATAAATCCTGTAGCTCAGGATTGAACTATAGAGTCCTTGGTGTTCTCTTAGCTTTGTTATTTGCTTGTATATATATCATTATCTAACTAGATAACATTATCAGATGATGCTATCTAATCAGGTAATGAAATGTATGCAAGCAGGAACAAAGCTAGAGTAGCATCAAGAAGTTTGCATACTTGAAAAGGTATCACTTCCAACTGGTAAATTCAGAATATTAATCATACCATTTTGGTATGATATGACGTTATGATAACTAAGAAGCGCTTTCATTGTTGCTTCACTGTGTGGAAAGATCTACTACTGAAGACTTAAGAAATCTTACCAGTAAATTCTTTGTGCCTGAGCTTATTCCAGAAGCTACAGTTAAATTTACTGGAATTAACAAGCATTGTTATCTATTTGGGGAACGTTGTATTGTATTTTGAACAAATTAAATGTCAATTTCAATGTTACAATAACTTTTTATATGGGGCATGTTACTTAATTCTAAATTAAACACAATTATTCTATGTATATTTTTCTAAAATATCTAACTTAATCATTTTGTTTTCTCAATCAAATAACACATTTGATAATATGTTACTTTCAGAATACAACAGTGCCAAAGAGATAATAACTACCATGTTTCCCTGAAAATAAGACCTTTTTTTTGAACTCTGAAATAAGCACTTGGCCTTATTGCCATGCATTCAAAAGCCTGATTGGGCTTATAATGAGGGGATGTTTTATTTTGGGGAAAACAAGGTAGTAGTTGCTGTCTGTCTATTTACAAATGTGCATACACATACACACACACATACTCTATAGATTCTTAACATTCTTTAGTATTCTTAATAGGTAAAATTGTACAAAGAATAGCTGCAAGGAAGTAAACTATAAACTTTTCATTCAATTATTGTAAACTGAAGCACTGACTGTAAGATTAAGTGAATTTCCGGCACCACACAGGAAATTTTTGTTAGAGTCAAGTGTTTGCTCAATCCGTGAACACTAAATCCATCATTTTAATATCTATACTTCCCCTTTTTTCACTTACTTTATGTTCCATGAATATCACAAAAAGTGTAAAATAAATAGTATAGTTTGACCTTCATATGTGCTTGTTCCATCAAAATCAACTAAAGTTGATAATGGTTGATCCTTCCACATTGTTATCAGACATTCAGTCATGTCTAACCCTTGACCACTCAATGGACCAGCATTCTCCATGATTCTCTGTCATTGTCATCTTGGTATCATTCTTTATGGTGTCCAGACAATAGTTACTAAGGCGGCTCCTTCTCCTTTTTCTGCTGATTTTCCCAGCATGATTGACTTTCTGAGTGAGTCAGCTTTCATGACATGATCAAAATCTGACATTCTTTGTTTGGCAATATTGGTTTCAAGTTATATTGAAGTGATCCTTCCTATGCTTATTGAAATAGCCTGAGTAACCAGCTTGTTTCCTTGAGTTGAAGGAACTCAGAAAGTACTGAGTTTACTCAGAAACTAGGCCTTAAAAGAAGAGGTACTCTCAGCAAAAATCCTTTTGTTACTTATCATCTGTACATGACAAAATGAAGAGACGTCATTCTTGTTCAGAATTAAGTGATTCAGTTGTCATTCAATTTTTTCTGATAGTAATTGGTTCTCACAAGTGTTTCAGTAGAATAAAGTATATAGTTGATGAGAAGGAGAAAGACGTTTGATGAGGCCCTGAAGGAAAGAGGGCTAACCTGGTGAGCCTGATTAAACCCATAGGCTAGAGCAGGGGTGTCAAACTCAAGGCCCATTGGGCTGGATCCGGCCCACATGGTGCTTAGATCTGGCCCACAGGGTAGCCCTAGAAATGGTAAAGACCAGCCATTGGTGCTTCTTCCAGCAAAAATGGAGCCTGGGAAGGCTGTGCATGGTTCCCATGGACTCTTGTTTTCGCTGGCAGAGGACTCCAGGCTGAAAAGGGGGCTTGTGCATGTCTCCAGGCTCCATTTTCGCTGGCAGAGGGCTAGCAAAACAAACTAAAAATAAAACAAGTATCTTCGGAAGGAACAAGAGATATTAAATTAAGTTGGAAGTATTTCTTCAGAGATTTATAGAACCATAATGATGTTTCAAAAATGTTTTAAAACCTTGCTTTTCCTCTAGGCTTTGGGGTAAGGTAGTTGTTGAGCTCCTATAAATTGTTTTTATTATTATGTATGGCTTTTCCTTCTGGACATATGATGTGTTCCATAATGTTTATATTCTTTGCTTTTAAAGAAAACTGCTTTTTAGTAAGGTGGTCTCTAAACTCTATAAATAAATAACTAGACCCTTTAAACCCAGGCTTTCTCCCTGAAGCAGGTAAGAGATTATAAGATTTCTTACGCATATGCTTGGAAATACTTTGATGCTTAGACTATGATGCGCCTTGAATAAAAAACAGATGATGCAGAATAATTGTTGTTTCCTATTAAGTTATTTCTATGCATGTTATTTCTTTAGACTGCCAAAAGATATTCCTGCAGTTCTTCACCAATATGCTAATACCTAAATTGAAGGTTGTTAACCTGATGTCCATCAAATTTGAATATATATGTCCAAATAACAACATGATTAACAATTAAGGAAGTTTATTAGACGTTTATTCAATCAATTTATATAGTTGCCCACTTCAACAAGGAGTCTTAGATTTACAGTCCAGCATACACATACATGCACACGCACACTTTTCAGTCTTAACAAATGCATCTTAAACTGGGGTGACATAAAAATCTCAGGGTGTCTAACATAGTCGGAACTGGATGCCCTTTGCACCAACTCATCTACAATATAAATCCTTCTCTTGATGTTCTCAGCAACAATGAACAAAATTTTGGAACAAAATTCCAAGTATCCACTTGCTGAAAATATTAGGCTCTAAACTTTCCTTCTTGAGAGAATATGTGTCTTCTTATATTGTCCATCATATGCATTTTCCAATTTGCTTTTTCTAGTTCACATTATATAGCTCATGTTAGTTGCTCTAATTAACTTCTTATATAAAGTTGTGGTCCTTGAAATGTTCCATTTTCATTGAATAGTCTTTCCCAATTTGCATCTCTCCAGAAATCCATGCCAGAATAGCCATCAACTGTATTGGCGGGTAGTCTAAAAATTATAATTCCAAACATCTGTATGACTGCACTAAACTGAGTATTATGTAGGTCTGTTATAAAATCTGAAGAGAATTCTGGATTTAAGGGATGGATGAAAACATGTTCTATTAAAAGCATCAAAGCAAATGTGTATTTTTTGTATCTTCCAACAAACAAATACAAACACATACAAGAGAACAATAAACAATCCAGGATATACAATTAGGACAAACAGTTATTGCATGCCTAGTAGATTGCTTCATTTCAATTGCAGTGAACACATAAACTATGGATTTTCAGGAACATTCTTCAAAGTATGTATTTGTGTGTGTGTGTGTGTGCTTTGTCCTTTGGTTTCTTTTCTAATGTAACCAGCAACTTGCCTCACTTAAATGCAATTGTACCCGCAAATGCAATGTTTTCTTTGTTTAAAAAATTATAGTTACCATAAAAAGAAATTAAACAATCTCCTTAAGATAAACTACCAGGAAAACTGTAATAAGGCCTGCCTCTTGTCAAAAGTTATTAGGGAACAAGTGTGACAGACTTGTCTCCAAAAAGACATCACTTGTACATAGGACATATTTAAGGCCTGTCAGTGATTTTCCTCTGTTGATAGGTCTGCTTATTCTTAATATACACATCCTTTTATATTTGAATTAATCTAGTGCATTGTACAAAACAGTGATTCATTTGCTGAAGGAAATAACATGGTGTTCCAGTACCTAAATTTGAGCCCCTGCACATTACAGTCTTTTGTTTACCGAGGTTAAAAGAGCAAGGTCTTAAAACTAAAACCAGTCTATTTTTCTTCCTTTTACATAAAAACTATGGTCAATATGGCTTTGCAAATCAATGTATACAAAAATAGGATTGTTTCATCTAAAAATAAAATGTCTGATTGACTGATATGCCTAAGGTAGTTATTCTTAGCATACGTAAGTAACACTACTGATCAAACAATTGCACCCATATGACAGTGAAGACAGCCATAAAATATTGGTGGTACCAATAGGGAATAGGGAACCAATAGGGAAAAAATTCTCAATTTTTTCAATAAAAAACAGCAATCCTGCAAAACATAAAATAGTATTTTACCTCTTCCATCTAAGAACCACTATCTGTTAATTAGACCAACCTTCTCCAATTCGTTGCCTGTCTGCTCTCATGTTGACTGGGAATTGTATGAGTTGAAACCAACCACATCTCCAGTATACACCGGGGGCAAACATTGCACCATTTTGCCTCTAACAGCAGCTAGCTAGTCTAGCAAGGCATGATGGTGGAGGTGCTCTTTTGATTGTACCAACAACTGCTTAAATCAAAACCAGATTGATTTTGAAAGCATAAAATCCTTACGGTAGTGAAGAAGCACTCCCTTGCAAGTTCATTTTGTTTGCTCTAAAATTACCAACAGTCAAATTTACTCAAAGTCCCAATAGTTTTGCAGCTTGTAGGAACAGTAATCCTCATCTAAATGGTAAATGGGGATTTGTTCTAGCCAGCTTGGTGCAGTGGTTAAGGTACAAGGCAAGAAACTGGGAGTCTGTGAATTCTAGTCCCACTTTAGGCACAAAGCCAGATGGGTAACCTTGGTCCAATCACTTTCTCTTAATCTTAGGAATGAGGCAAATTAGTCCTGAAAAACCTTGCCAGGAAAACTGCAAGGACATGTCCAGGGAGTCTCAGAAAACTGGAGGCGATTGAACAGAAGAAGAAGAAAAGCTAAACATATAGCATAACTGGTAAACTGGAAACATCTGAACATGGGAAGACTGTGAGATGAAGTTGTTCTGTACTATAATTAAAAAGAAAATTGTGCCAAATGAAAAGTTTACCGGAAGAGACTTTTTTTTTTGAAATAGCCTCATGGGATTGACCTCAATTGTGAAT
Organism: Calamaria suluensis; assembly: GCA_032468135.1. Classification (NCBI taxonomy): domain Eukaryota; kingdom Metazoa; phylum Chordata; class Lepidosauria; order Squamata; family Calamariidae; genus Calamaria; species Calamaria suluensis. Next base: position 96,724 of record JANHFP010001347.1, read on the forward strand.
ATTCTTCAAACAAAACTCCTACAATTTGGTAACCAAGCATAACGTTTTTAACAATCTCAGTTTTTAAAAGAGAGGAAAAATAAGACTGAATGCAATCGTTAGGATAAGCAGAGAATTTGGTATATTCATGTCTATACCATTTCAAAAGAATTCACGTGAATCAACAGAGAAAGGCTTTTCTAAGAACCACAGGATTTTGCTCTCCATGCCATCAGGGACAGAAATTTTGCAAAATATTTGAAAATGACCAAAAAAAAAATCCTTTTTCTTTTATTTCACAAATTACCTTTCCTCACAATACTAAGGACTATCTCAAGAAACACAGAAGTAAATTTATTTTTAACGTCTATAGCAATGCTAATCAGATACCGCATTAAGTCACTGTTAGGTAAGGAAGAGGAAAGACAAAAATTAGCTACTCTTTCAGTTCCTACATAATAAATAGATCAGGGAACTCTAAGAGTTATATTCAAATCTCCCACCAAAATCACATATTGATGATATGTAAAAAAAACATTCTTAATTTTGTGCTTTCCCTTTTTCAACTCATTTCCCCTTGTACAAGTAATTCATTATTTTCCCCTCTCCATTGTAGCCATAAAACAAACCACAGTTCATAAATTTATATTAACAAGCAAATTCTGATTTCCTTAAAGCCTGAATTATAAACAGAACCAAATAGTGCCTTCCAATCCTGATTCACAACACAAATAAAAATCAATTTGATGTTCATATAAATGGATAAATTATGCTTTATAGAAACCAAAGAAGCGAAGAGGGAAATGCAAGCTTAAGGATTCTTAAGATTTATATAGTGTCAAATCTTACTTTGATACTATGTTCTAAGCTAGATCTGTGTATTTGGCTTTGAGCTAAAACTTGGGTTAAAGTATACAGTATATCAGCATAAAAGCAGAACAAAAAACAACAACAGCTGACTGTTCCAGTGCAAATATTACATTGTCTATTAATATTTTAAATAAGTATGCTCATCTTACAACATTATTAAACAAAATAATGCATAATTGTTACAAAAATCAGTGAAATGATGATTGATCCCAAACATTATTCATTTGCGCAACAATAGCAATAGCAGATTTATAAACCACTTCATAGTGCTTTACAGCCCACTCTAAGCTGTTTATAGAGTCAGCATATTGCCCCTAATAATCAGCATATTGCCCCTAATAATCTCATCAGAAGAATGGAAGGCTGAGTCAACCTTGAGTCAGGATTGAACTTCTGGCAGTTGGCAGAATTAGCCTACAATACTATATTCTAACCACTGTGCCACCATAGCTTGCCACTACAAAATTGGCTGATGTGCCGTATTTAACTGAGCACTCTTTAAACAAGTGCAGTTCTTGTAAATCAGGCATACCACAACTAATAATATATACTTCCCCACTTATTATATTGCCTAAAGAGATCCACAAATATTCATGTCTACATTGTTCATAACCTTTTTCACATATCTAGAGTCACTATTCAGAATGTTAATACATAGTGAGATACACCTTAGTTTTGAAAGCAAATTCTGAATTCTCAGAATATTGATCCTTTTACATAAACTGATTTTTTGGCACAGGTCCTGAAAATCAGGATAAGAAAGATGATGAGCTAAAAATTGACTTAACACATTGGCTGGCATCTTCAGCCAAGGCAGCCTATTTTGCAATGTTTTCTTTCTTTAACACCACATAGCACGCTCACACAATCAACACATATAAATTGTATATAGTACTGTATTCTATCATTTTAATGCCTGGCTTTTTAGTTTTCTTTAGAAATGTTCATTCCAGCCAAGCAGGGAAGCAGATGCACTAAAATAATGAAATTGCTCCAAGTCTTATTCATGTTCCGGATAGACTACAAACTTCCAGTCCCCTGTTTATACAAACATGCATATCCTTCTTGAGCATATGTCACTGTTTTATCTCCATTTTTGTTAAAAATAAAACATGAAGTCGTCTAAAGTAGTGGTAAGGAAAGGATAGAAAACACAGAAACAACTGTACTTTTACATGAACTTGGAAAGCATGCATATCTAAATCAAAGAATGAATCAATTAATTAATCAACCTGTTTTTCAGGAGAAAAAAAAAGCCAAAATATGATTTCAACTAAATTTAGCCTGATATGGGCAGATCTCTTTAAAGTAATAGACTGAAGACATGTCAGTCATCTTATCAGATAATTCTGCAAATTGTAGCCTGATGTATCTGGAGACACAAGCTTGGGAAAGACTAAACAAGAAAATTCAGATTCTTTTGTTTGCTTTTACTGAGTCTTCTGAACATAGGGTATGAAAACTGAAAATTCGTGAGAGATGAAAAGATTGTTCTCTTCTGAAATGTAGTAGTTGGCAACATTATGTTTAGCCATTTCAATGATGAAATCTTACATTTGGAATCTCCTATCCCCAGCAATTCAAGATGCACCTCGTTAAAATTTTGCATTTACTGGTGGCTGCCAAATGAATTGACTTTTAGTATTTGTTATTTTAAATACACCATTTTTTTTTAAAAAAAATCATTTATCACTTTGTGGGACTTAGATGCAGGCAGAAGATAAATGCATTTTAATACTGTAGAATAAATAAATCATTAAGTTACGCCAAGAAACTAAGTCAGTGAAGAAAAAAGTGACGAGGATACACAATATTCAATGTACTGGTTGTATGTTAGCAACAGAGTTCACAGCTAAGTTAAAAGATCAAGGTTCAGTTGAAAAAGTAATATAAATTTCAATACCTGTAACTGGAAAAATGAGACAACCTTCTTTCCTGAATTTTACCTTATACCTTTGAGATTAAAAAAAGAGAAGCTTCTGGGATGAATTGTACTTCCTTCGATTTTGCTGTAAGTATATGGCAGGGTATACATTAATGCAAATTGGCAGTGGTTGACCAAGAAAGGATATTGGAGTCATGGTAGAAAAGGTTTATAAAAATGTCAATATGGTATATAGCTTTTTTTAAAAAAATTAAAAATGCAATTTGCATGTTTGGAATTAACAGTAATTGGAAATGTAACTGTTGATATGATACCCTTATCTAAATCTATGGTCCAACCTTGTTTGAAATATTGTGTAAGTTCTGGTCACCACATCTTTAAAAAGTTATAAATATTGTACAGAAATAAAAAGATAATAAAGATGCAAGCAACATTACTAGGTGCTTGGAACAACTGCTCCATTAATAAACAGAGCAATTAGAATTTTTTAGTTTGAAATGAAGGAAGAAATAGAAGAGATAATAGAAGCCATTAATAATGGGGAAGAAATTTCCTCATTCACATTGTTAGAATTTCTAATCATTCTTTAAAATTAAATTCAGATAGATTCAGGAAATATTTTTACTTGGCATAGATTTAAACTTGGAATTTTCTAGTAATAGTTGTGGTAATTGTCCAAACTGGTTGGCTTTAAAGAGAGACCAAATGCCTCCATTGGCCATGATGAGACATAGAATCCTGGATTTCATGGGTCTATGGAGGTCTCTCCTTATATCCTTAATGGAATTAAGTAACAGAAGGATTGAACAAATAATGAAGAGTTGTAAAGGAAATGAATAACTACTGTGTGTCCCTGAAAATAAGACCCTGTCTTATATTGTTCTGAACCCTGAAATAGGCGCTTGGCCTTATTTTCGGGGAGGGCTTATTATTTTGGGGTACATGGAGCAAGATGGGGCTCCTCTTACCGTCTTACCTGATTTCCAGCTCTGCATTTAAATATTTTCAGGAAGGGCTTATTTGGGAGGAGGATACTTATTTTAGCACCTGTGCTCAGAAGACCGATTGGGCTTATTATCAGGGGATGTCTTATTTTTGGGAAAACAGGGTACAGATAATCCTCAACCTACAACAGGTCACTTAGTGACAATTCAAAGTTAAAATGGCACTGAAAAAAATGACTCATGACCATTTTTCACACTTATGACCATTACAGCATCCCCGTGGTCCTGTGATTTACATTCAGATGCTTGACAACAGACTCATATTTATGACAGTTGCAGTGTCCTATGGTGATGTGATCACCGTTTGCAATCTTCTGACATAGTTAAGTGGGAAACTGGATTCACTTAACAACCATGTTACTAATTTAAGAACTGAAGTGATTCAGTTGAAGTGATTAAGAAGTGATTCGCTTAACATATGTGGCAAGAAAAAAGGGGCAAAACTCACTTAACAAATTTTTCACTCAGCAACATAAAAATTTGGACTCAATTGTTGTAAGTTGAGGACTACCGGTATTTCAAAGATGAGTGGTTAGAGCAGAAAGTCAATATTTATGTGCTTTCTTTTCTCTATTATTCAGATGATTGTCCTCTTCAAAGGTTCTAAAAGTTAAATGCAAAGAGAGGAAAGTATCAAACATATTAACTTATTAAAAACCCAAAGGAAAGAACGCTACTGAAATATAGAGAACAAGACTCCATTTTCCAAAGCTCCTGCTAGTTTCATCTAGCATTCTGAGCTCCTCAACTGTAGCAGAGTTGAGTTGAAAGTAAAGAGCTGACATTGAAGATGAGAAGGGTATAGCAGTGCTCTGAGAATGGTGCTTCCCAAGACAGATGGAATGGGAACATCTTTTTCTGATCGTATCAAGAACTTCAGTGGGCTTCTGGGCACCAGTTTTCTCCTGAATAAGCAGGCATCAATAATGCAAAAATTGGGGTGGGTTGGCTTAAAATCATTTTTCTAATTTTATCTGCAACATATTCTTTTATATAAACTGTTCCCTTTTCAAAGAAAGGAGATTTTTTTCTTGCCAGGACAGTCCTCATATTTTGCAAGAAATAATGAATGTTAAATGGGAATGCTTTTAAAAGACAACTTCAAAACTACTGCCATCTCCTATTAAGCACAGTCTGTCATTAAAGAAGTTGTTACTTTCAATCAGGACTTAAAATGAGCTGATATTTTTTTATCCTTAACACTTTTGAATGTCTAACGCGTTGCTTTCCCGCTGGCAATGTAGCAGTTTCTTGTTTTCACCAATATGCCTATCCTGTTCAAAGAAGGACATCTGCAGAAACCTGACAAACCAAGGTTGCAGAAATCTGCATAAACACTAGATAGCTGGAGAGACATACAGAAAGGAACAGTGCCTTGCACATATGTCAAATGCTCTATAATTTATTACTGAAAAGTATATATTAAAATTAATTTGAAAAATGTACATCACAACTATATGATGGACACTTTATACTTTATTTTTTCTATTGGTGAATACATAAGAGTTCCAAGTTGCTTTGTATTATCACAATTCAATATGTACACAATATTTTTTCTGCTATTGCACTATCCTAAAATCTTTTGATGCAAGTTTCAGAGAGAGAGAGAGAGAGCTTACATCATCTTCCAAATGAAGTGCTTTGACTCACCTCTCATGGTAAAATGCATTTAGCTCAGGTCCAACCACTTGCCAAATATCATTATTGATAAGGGTAACAAATGTAAAGTAACACATAAATCTTCTCCCATGCTGACATCAGCACAAATCACTGGAAAACAGGTTAGACATTCTGCTTGCCTGTTATTAAGCCACATCTCTTTTCTACATTAAAATACTGTTGGAGGTTGCCACATTGTTAAGGCCTATTTCTCCATGCCTATTAGTTAGAACTGAACTCAAAGGTTCACAGAACATGTTTTGTTCATACCTTTTACATCCATACGTCTATACCTCCAACGTATCTAATGTTATTTAGTTAATGGAAATGTTGAAATTTTCTAGAAAATATATTTCTTTTTAAAGCTGAGAACTTAAAAAAAGGGAATTTGGGTGCAACACAAAATAGCTAACTTGCTTTCATTTATTTATTTTATTTATTTATTTAATTATATTTCTATACCGCCCCTCTCCTTGCGGACTCGGGGCGGTGTACAGCCATTTCATTA
>JANHFP010001352.1:33345-43480 GCA_032468135.1 Calamaria suluensis
TAAAAAGGGAGCTCTTTAATCTTGGGCAATCTTATAAATATTATTATACATTCATTCATTAAAACAAAAAGAAGTTGGTGCAGAAATGAGTTAGGATGGAGAGACTGATTGTACGTGAAAGTGATGTGAATCAGAAATAGATCATGCCTATCCTTATTCTGAATTTCACATTTGGAAATGATTTAGTGGAAATCAAGAGACCAGCACTATTTCCTGACAATGATTCCAGGCTTTAATATGCTAAAAATAGAAGTCGGAACTAAGGGCAAATATAGTAGCAATGGATAACAAATGCAGTGATGTGGTACCTGTCTCTATGGCATATTAAAAGTATGTACTATGATATTTTTTTTATAAAATAGATGTGCTAGTTTGTTGGTAAGAAATATTGAAACAATTGTGCAAGTTACTTGTACAGAATTACTGATTACTGAGTGAATTCAAGATAGTTAAGCATTAATAAATTATCCCATATATTACCTGAGAAAGTATCCCTTCTCTTCCCATTTAGTATTAAGAAACATGACTTCTAGGGGGGAAAAAACACCAAACCTATTTTTTTCTCTCTCTCCCCCCCTCCCCACATATTAATGCAACACAATCATCATTTATCCCCTCTTCCAACAACTTTTCATAAAAATAGGCACTCCTTTTTTTGTCTTGCACAGGCAAGTTCCTGCCTCTCAAGTTTGTTTGCACAAAGACTTATCAGAGTTTAACCTAACAGCCTATTTTCATCGCCAAAGTTAGGCTTTGGAGCACTGAGTAAAATGCCTCTGAGGAATGCACAAAAGGCATTTCTGTAACCACAGATTCTCCACTGTCTTACTTCTCCATAAACTCCAAATTCAAAGCGCAGGTTACGTTTATTATTATGCCCATAAGTGTTTTCCTTGCGATGACTGAACTCATGATTTTCACCCTTCGTCTTTCACTACGTCAGCCAGTCTTATACAAAGTCTTAAAAGCCAGTCTCCCCCTAGAAAAGTGCCACTGGTGATTGTTTTGCAATGCAAAATGGACCTGATGCTGCTGCTGTCATTTATTAATTCCCTTGCTCCTATGGGCAAAAGTATTCCAAAGAGAGTATTCTATAAAATATGTGGAAAAGATGGGAGTTTAGCTACCAAGTAGGCCTTCATTGGATATATGCCATTTTAGATGTTCCAAATATAGTATCCATGGTCTCTAAACGGGTTTTGCTCTTTTTTTTTTGGTCTTTTGCTTAAAAAACAAGTTTACATCACAGAATGAATCAAGCACTTGTTCTAACATAAACTTTTCTCAGCAGATATTTGAGGGGTGATGGTGAGTCAAGACATACCAGAGTAAGAGCAATTCAACAGAAATGCCTAGAGAAGTGGTGAAGGTCCTTCATTTGGATTTATTCCAACTGAAGCTAGATAGCTAATAAGATTGCTTTCATTCACAAAGCAGAATGCTGGACTTCCTGATTCACAATTGCAAAGATCAGTGGGCATGTTTTGAATGGATTCTTTGAATTGTTCATTCTTGTTTAGAAGTCACATTGCCAACAGATAGTGGATCTGATCTGCATTTAGCATTATGAATTTTGAAAGGACATGGGAGGTATGCAATCAGAATTTATATTTAATGGACTTTGTGCTAGTGTTAGTAAACACTATAGGACATGGTACATTTAAATATGTAGTTTAAGTCTTCTGTTAGTCATATGTATTTAGAATACTGGGAGCCGGATTTCGGGCATATGTTAGAAAATGTTTCAGCTTGTATGTGCAGTTATCCTCCGTTTTCAAGGTGGAATAGAATGTTTGTAGTTACACCCAAGCAAAAGAGCTCATTCAACCTTGGAGTGCTATTAAATCACAAATATGAGGTGGGATCATTTGGTAAGCAGGCAATAATAGGGGTTTTAGGATTTGTGGGAATAATATGCAATTTTAGTTATGTTTTCATGAATATGAGACATACCATTTTGGGGGATAAACAATTACACTGCTTGCAAGAAAATGGCACCACATTGGCTTTTAAATTATCCCACCTGTCTGTGAATAGGATTTCTAATGTGAGTATGTACAAACAGCTGCTGCTTATGTTTTCCCTCTGCAGACAACTGGGGCAGATTTTTTTGCTGCTGCTGTGAAATGGTAGTGGTACAGGAGAACAATATCGCTTTTAAAACAACTGTATTTAGTCCTGAGTTTGACTGCTTATCAAAAGGTCATTTGAGTTGTAAACTTAAGGTAGAAAGGTAGAAAGCAATACAGCCCTATCCTGTTCTGTCCTATTAAGAGGGGAAAAACTGATGGTTCCTCCCAGAGCAATTATTAATTCCTCATGCAGATTTCACTTATTTTAGGAAGAGAAAATGTATGTGTGAAAAATTGAAAGTATGTGTGACTATTAAATGTTTTATTTATTTTATTGCTTTTTAAAAATGATCAAAAAAAATCACAGAAATAAAAGTATGATCAAACAAAAAAGACACATGAAAAGTGCTTTAAAAAGTGAAAAAGGGGGGGGACAGTATATGTGACTAGTAAATATGGCATTTTGGCTGTTATGTTATACAGTAGTCCTTTCTATTGCACACTTTAGAGGCTTGAAATCTATCCAAATCATAATCAATGTGGCTTTGTTTTTATAGGGCACAACTGGGCTTTAATAGACTTTTGCTCACCACAACAATATCAGATGTTTGGATTTATTAGCATTAGTACAACACATTATGACTTGAAGGTTTATAATCGTCCTAGACGATTAACAAAACCACTTCGATGTTGGCCTGTATAAAATGTATGTGTGTGATTGATATAATGTTACATTGCTGGCAGTGATACTATCTCCAGAGCTTAGGAAAGGTTGCCTTTTTGTTTGTTTTTCTAGAGTTTGCTAGTTGTAATTCTGAAAATGTATTAGGACTTCAAAAGGGTTAAGGGATGCAGCACTGCAATTAAAAATGCAGCTTGCCAACAAGCTATTTTCCAGCAGTGGTATGAATATGAGATCTGCTTGTCTGGCTCATTTACAAGCCTTAATTTTGACTTCTTTCACACAACTGGTGTTTTTGTGTTTAATTTAACAAGAAATGAGTAGTAAATGAAAGCTGCTGCCTGAAATCCCACTGTGAGTGTGTTTTGCACTTGGCTCCCCAGCGAAAAGGCAATTTGTGAAATTATGTGATAGAGTAATTAGATGAAGCCTGGGCTTTTGATTGTTGCCATGCATATGTGGTGGAGGTTTGCTAAAACAGGGATGGCGTGGAGTAGGGGAGGGAAAAAACAACCCCTCAGATGATTATTCTTGAAAAGTTGGCTCAAGGCTTCATGGTTTATTTGTAAACAGAATATTTAGTGACAACCTAGGAATTAGTAGTAATCATCTGGTCATAAAGGAACTGCAGCAGAGCTCTGCATGTTTAGAGAGAGCTCGTGTAGCATTTAAGCTAGGAGGCAGATTCCATGTTAATATAATTAGGACCTAATTCGCACCCTTTGCACAGAGATTTATAAAGTCTAGATATTATTTTCTATTTTAAAGCACATTAGGTATACTTCAGTGCAGCAATTTACTGAATAGAACAGGTGTGAGTCATCTTCCAGACATCTTCCCTTCCCCCCACTCTGCCTTTTGCATCATAAATACAGAAGCATTTTTTTAAAGCATTTAAACCAAAAGGGGAGAGGCACGGTGGGCTGGGGTGGAGAATGAATAGAAAGAATGTCTGCAAATGAGGCAGTAATGGACAGTTGCCCTTTATGTACTGATGGATTTCTCAATGGTTAAGTAAATTAAAGCAAATGCTAGAAAAATCAATAGGCTTGCAGAGTCTTGGTTGTGCCTCATAGACTTCAGGACAGAATGACAGATGTGGTGCATATGACCCATTTAAGTATTAATGCTTGGGAAATTGCTTCTGCGTGCAAGGTTATAGGCCTAGAAATATTGTTAGATTAAATTACAGACAATAATATTTTTAAGGATATGTACGATTTATATGTTTCAGTTTAGCTGTTCTTATGTGTCACATTTGTCCTGGAAGATTAGTTGCTTAGTTGTGTCTGTGGAACAGTAAATCAAATTTTAAAGTGATCATGCAGTGAACTGTCTTCCATAAAGCTGTATTTAGAAGGCACATGTGTTACACAATCAAGCATGCAGAGAATTTGTTAAAACAATATTATAGGCAATTGTATTTCAACACAACAAACATCATATACTAATCCTGTTTTGTGGTGTTGGTGCAAATCCAGGGAAAGACACTGCAGTGGTGTTCTGTGTAGATTTTAAAGTAACTCAGTCACCTTGATTTAATGGGAAAAAGACACACCTGAGGAGGTACTTGGTAAAACTTGAATATCTTGTCTCCTGATCCCCATTATAGTTTTTGATGCTCACTATTGGTTGATAAGCATGCCTAGAGGTTATTGTGATTGCACAGGCTGACAACACAAAAAATTCTCATCCTTTTGTGGCAATTCTTTAAAGAGATCACCGGTGCAAGAATAATTGAACTTTATTTATTATTTTTTTTAAAAATGTAGAGCATAGGTTCCCAGCAACACTTAGAAGCACTAAGAACTGAGAAAATGCATGGGTCAAGCTTTCCCACTACAGTTAAATGTTTTACCTTTGCCTTTTTCATGGGGCTGTGAAACAGTGACTGGCTCAAAGTCACTCAGCTGCCTTTCAGCCTATAACAGGGCCAGAAGTCGGAGTCTTCCAATTTCTATCATGGTGTGCTTAACCTCTCTACCAAACTGATTCTCCATTTCTGCTTGAAGGCAGTATTCATTTCTAAACATTCACCTGTTCTTATATAGAGAATTTCGTAGTATATCTATCTCCTGTTTTCTTCGACATTTCATTTATCTGATAGGCTTCATTGTGAACAAACAATTGTGATTAAGGAACAAATAACTAACACACACCCCTGCTTCAAATAAATAAATTTATGTAGAAAATTTGCATATTTCTGTAGAAAGGACATCTAGGGCTTTTCTCCATGACAGCGGAGCTTCTTTGTAACAGTGTTTGTTTTGTGTTGTTTGTGCATTCCCCCTACCCCCCAACTAAGACTAGGTTCCTTTTGCCACCTCAGTTTCTGTTTGTGCTTCAAAGTTGGCACCAAAGGCTTTGACTGCAGAGTAGAGGAGGCAAATGGCCAAGGGAAGTCATTTTATATGTCAACTACTTTGAAGTAATATTAACATCCTGCTGATGGTAACAGAAATGAGGACCAGCCACATGCTGATCAGGCAACTTCTTCATGACACTTGAAGAATATTAAGAGACTGTGTCAAGACACAGACACCTCCTTTCACAAGTGACAAAGAACTATTGCTGTGTATCTTCTCTATTAGAATTCTCTAGTCACAGACAAATTCTCGATCCATCTGAGTGAAAAATCACACTTTCAAAAGAGGATATGTGTGTTTCATTATTGAAATATGACAGTAATTCTTCCCTTGATACTAGATGAAATTAGATTGTAACATTTGTTGCATTTATATGTATATAAATGTTAAGGTTTCAGTTAAAAGCAATTGGGGGGGATCATGTTTGGATGAAATGAAGAAAATACATGTGCAATAATTAATTTGGCAGTAAATAGAAAGAACAGTACTGGCTAAGCTTTTGGAACTAATTCAAAATATTTGAGACAGCTAGTAAGAAGATGTAATTGTATACATTACACAATGGTATGTATAACAACCACATTCCAATGACAACAACATACCAACAACACTGGTATGATCTAAGATTTGTTTTTAGCACAGATTTCTGTGATTTATTATTCAGAGTTTTAAGCCTATATACATCTACATGGTGGTAAATTCCACTAAATTCAGTCAGGCTTACTTCTGAGTAGATATGCATTGAATTACATTTTTAGGTTGCTAAGTCCTGAGAAAGAAAATTCCATGCTCTCAAGCGAATAGGATTTGATGAGAACAATAATTTTGAAAATACTTATCAGTTATAGTACTTCTGATTTAATATTGAGTTATGTGTGAGCAAATACACAGACACACTGATACATTCACTAAGTCAAACAAGAAATATTTCACTTAGTGGGTCAGTCTTATTTTACTTGTGCGTGTTTATTTATGTCCATAGTGTATGTGTGAGTCTCTCTGTGTGTGCTCTGTGTGTGGTGTGTGACTGAAATATGAAATGGTTGTAGGGCAAAATGATGCATGTATCACTTAAAATTTGGTATTGTTACCTTTCCAACCATTCCTTTCTTTTAAAAGGATTCACTGAATATAATTAATTCTAGAAATGCTATATTTTAATAGTTATCCAATCTTGAGAGCGGCAGCAGCAACAACAATAACAAAGAGAATTTCCTTATTCATGCATGCACTGATTCAAAATAATTGTCTTAAGCAACTGCATTTTTCAATTGGTGACTTTTGCAAGCTCACAACCACAAGGAAAGCCCATTGGGAATATATTTGGGTGTTCAGGCTGGGTGAGAGAATTGTCCTAAAGTCTGACAGGCCTGGGTTGTGTAATGTGAATATGAGTGATGACAGAATCCTGTCATTTGCCCGCATGTAGTTTCATTGCTATGGTGACAATATGCTGTAATGAAAGTTATCATTTAATGTCCAGACAGTACAGAGTGTGGTGAATATAGTCTTCAGTTTCCTGTGCTGCAGGAGATAGTACTCAGTGTCAGAATGACACCAAAGTATCTAATGATATAAATGAAATGGGGAACAATTGACTTCTGGTTAGCAACTTTGCATTTGTGGAAAAGCTTTTTACTAACATGCCTCAGTCTTTTTAGGTTTTGCTGGTTGCTGATTAAATAAATAAAAAGTGAACAAACATTGTGTGTGTATATGTCTCTGGTTAGCTGATTAGTAAAGAACTGGTCGAGTTTCAGCAAATGAGCAAATACATTAATCAATGTTTAATTGACAACTGTACTCTTAAAATGCATATGTTTGTAGGAGTCTCTCAGACTGGGTCATTTGTTTTTAGCCAGACCATTAAGGATCAAAGGTCACTGGGCATTCAGAAGCCATTAGCCAGTTGTTGTTTTCTGCTAGGCCCCCATATTGTCAACTCTCTAATCACCCTGGGCATTTTGCCAGTAAAAAGGTGGGGAGCCCAAGATTCAGACTGCGAATGGATCTAGCACATTTTTCCGAGTTGGAATAAATATGCAACTTATTTATTTAACGTAGAAGAAGGCATGTTCTTTTTCAGTCAATCAAATTATACAAAATTGCCAGGTTTATGAAATAGGTTTAGAAAGCAGATACCAGCTTGATAGTGCTGTGTGCTTTGCCTTTGCCCTGCTGTTCGAAATCTGCAATTTCATAGGGTCTTGTTTTGTTGACACACAAATGGCACCTGGGTGGAAGGGTTGTTGCTTGCATTTTCTCTAATTTTGGACATTATATATATTTTCCCCTCTGTAAAATTGATTGGTATTATTTCTCTGTGCTGGTAAAGAACATTTAGCCATAATAGGCTTGTGTTCTTAGAAAAAAAGATAAATGATTTTAGCTGCTGAGTCAATCCACTCAGTTTACATCCCTCACAGTGAAAACATCATCAATTACTGGGTTGACAGGAGCCTGAGACTCAGTGTAAGTTGCTCCTTGGGGCATTCATATTGGACCAAAATCCATTGGCACTCAGCAGCATTCATCACTTCCACCTACATAAAATGATTGGGTAAACGGGCAAGGTGAATTATCAGAGGAAAAGAAAGAAACATTGATTTTGAATAAATTCAGATAACTAACTTTGGCCTTGAATAAGAGGAAGAAGAAAAAGCATTCATAAAGCTGCTGCTTAGAAACTTTTCTTGCCATTTAGCAGAGAGTAACCCAATACCCTGAACAGGCTCCTCTTTAAGATGCCATGAGTTTTCTTTGTGAGAGCATAATTTGTCAGTTAATCTGTCGGGCTTTGTTACAAATCTAAAAATGTGCTCTCGAGTTAATTAGTCAGCAAATTAATTTTTTTAGAACATTTTAAAATGCGCAAATACTAACTCAACAATCTCGAGAGAGGAGGAGATAAGGGTGCCTACTTGGCTTTATTAGTTAGGGGATTCATTTTTCTGCATACCCATTTATTGAATTGATTGATAATTTAAACCCAGTAAAAATAATTTTGATTTTGGAACACTGTTCTATTTCTTGGCCTTCTGTATTCTATACAAATAGACTGTTGCATTTAAGTCACTTTTTGCATTTGAAATCTTACTTGTACTCATGTAAACTAGTGAGATTTGCTTAATTGCATGTTACATATTTATTTGCAACAAGTTTGACTACTTCAAAAAGGAAAGTACAAGTATTTTTTTGTAATGTGTGGATTTTACTCAATTGCCAATTACTCTTGAATATGTTTGTATATGTGTGTATGCACACAGTTTTAAGTCATTTTTGACTCTTGAGAACTGTCTGGACAAGGCCCTGCAATTTTCTTGCCAACATTTCAGAAATGATATTAATATTGTCTCCTTCCTAAAGATGAGACACAGTGTTTTTTTCAAGGTCACCCAACTGATTTAATGCCTAAGGCAGAACTAGAATTCACGGTCTTCTAGCTTCTGTTCTGGTGCCTTAAACATTACACCAGACTGACTCGTAGACTCGAATATAGATCAATATAATTAAATATGGGCTTGCATTTAAAGAAAAAGAGTATCATTGGATGATACCAAAGTGTTATCTCCTTTTATCTCCTGAAATCTTCTGCAATCTTCAGAATGTGCTCAGCTAGATCTGAGCAGCTTTGAGAAAAATGTGGGGCTAGGTAGGTTGCAAGTTGGAGAAAGATGTATTTTGCTGAAAATCCTGTTTCATACAGAAGTGATATTTGTATCTACCAAAAATCACTGTGTTTCAAACAATAGGATGTAATTGTAGTTTTGGTATTTCTAACAGAAGTGTGAATGTGTGACCTTTTAGAAAATGGATTTATCTGTTTACAATTGGTTGCTTTAAAAATGTTATTTCTATAGAAACATTTCTATGTTATTTCTATAGAAAACATGTGAACCAGGGAGGCAGAAGAAAATGGATTTTAAAAGATGCACAGTAGTTAGAAGGTTGTCTGAATATTTTATCTCAGAAGTGACAGCTGTTGGTATACTGTTCCATTTTCTCCCATACCAAAGTGATATTTGGATGGAAGAAATGCAATTGACCGACATCTAAAATGTTAGCTCAAGTCAGACATGGGGGACGATGCCCCCTTCTCTTTATGACTTGCGGGCCTGAACTCCCAGAATTCCTGGTGGTGGCTGGCTCAGGAATTCTGGGACTTGATTTCCACAAGTCATAAATGGGGCATTGTTTCCCACCCCTGGTTTAAGACAATAATGGCATCATAACATTCAGACATTGTAGTGCAGTTTATTTGTTCTGATTGGAGAAAACAGTTGTTTTAGGAGCCAAATTTCCAGATGGCTTTTGTTGTTCTTGTTGTTAGTCATAAAGTTGTGTCCGACCCCATGGCCAACATTTCTTCAGGCCTTCCTGTCCTCTACCATTCCCCAGAGTCCATTTAAATTCACGCCAACTGTTTCAGTGACTCCATCCAACCACCTTATTTTCTGCCATCTTCTTTTGCCCTCAATCTTTCCCAGCATTAGGCCAACAGCTTTCGCAATACAAGTGGTCTGAATAATCTTGAAACTTCAATCTCGCCAGAATCACGGATTTTGGATACGTTGTTTAAGTTATCCCTTTTGACATTCCTTGATTTAAAAATGGATGTCCTATGATCAACCTTTTTGCCCAACTGAAGGTTACAAACAGAGAGGAAAATTTTGGTATTATACAGATATTCCTTTTAGATGGAAAATAAGCAATTGATTGTAAAAGAAGAGATGTTGCATAGCAGTCTGTTTAAAAGGTAATTTTGCCTAGTTGTGAGCCTAAACATGTGTATGTCCTTTCTGAGATAGCAATTCCATAGTAAGAAATTGGAGTGTGAAAGTCGTTAAGGTTTTCCAAGCATCTATTAAATATGAAATTTCAAAGTGCCTTACTCCTTACAGTAAAGTGGTGTTACCATTACTTTGGAAAGTATAAAAATAATTCTTTCTTTCTTTCTTTCTTTCTTTCTTTCTTTCTTTCTTTCTTTCTTTCTTTCTTTCTTTCTTTCTTTCTTT
>JANHFP010001352.1:45771-57987 GCA_032468135.1 Calamaria suluensis
TCTATCTATCTATCTATCTATCTATCTATCTATCTATCTATCTATCTACCTACCTACCTACCTACCTACCTATCTATTCATCCACCCATCTACCCATCCATCTTATGTAGCCATTTATCTTAATAAATGTGACTGGATAAAAAAGAAGATAATTCCTTTTGTAATTATCTCTTGACAGTTGGAGTCAAGGAACAGCATCTGTGGTCTAATTTTGGCAACTGGACAGTATACAAGTTAATGGATAAAGTTGTCTTTTAAGAAACAGGTTGTCTTCTGTACTTTTTCTCCATGATTTTCCTTTCTGAAAAAAATTAAAATGTATGTAATGATATGTATGTACATATCATTTCTTAATATAAACAGAACATTTATTTGAGGCCATGTATTGTATATAAAAAGGTAAAGGTTTCCCTCGAACATATGTGCTAGTCGTTTCCGACTCCAGGGGCCGGTGCTCCTCTCCGTTTCAAAGCCAAAGAGCCAGCGCTGTCCGAAGATGTCTCTGTGGTCATGTGGCCAGCATGACTAAAGCTTCCCACCAAAGGTGGTCCCTATTTTTTCTACTTGCATTTTTTACGTGCTTTCGAAAATGCAATGTTGGCAGAAACTGGGACAAGTAACGGGAGCTCACCCCATTACACGGCACTAAGGATTCGAACCACTGAACTGCCAACCTTCTGATCGATATACTTAAAGACAAATATATAACTTATTTATTGCAGGTGAAAAAACTGAAATGAGGGTATGGAGGAGGCAAGTGTAATTCTATAAACTTACTCCCACTTGTATTAATAGGAGGAACTAAATTTAACAGTGTAATGATCAGTTTAAAGAGGAATGCATAACCTGAAGCCTCCAGAGTCTACCCAGATGCTGTCTTGCTGAATTGCGATTTTTAATGTTATGGGGAAAATATATCAGATAGCCCTAATATTTAGCCCATTTAAAATAATAAGCATAAATTACACTTAATTATTGTTTTGGTGCCAACATTTCTTTTTTTTTAATCTACCCAAATCTTGAAATTGAACTTTGTAAAGACATCTAAAAGGAGTGTTAAACCCTTGGAAGGAAACAGTTTATATAATCCTGATAAATAGTATGTAACGTCACAGCAAACACAACTATTATACCTAATATACATAGATTTAAATACAAATACCTATGCACTCAAAGGTCTGTGACTATGTCTCCCATTGGTTTTGATTTTATATATAAAACTGCACGCAGCTAAGAGCTTCATACACTAAAAAGCAAGAGTTTTTCTTTTTTTAAAAAAAAAAATGGATCATTCTCTTCCTAAGAGAATAATCCCAAAGAGATAGGGAGCTAGAGAAAGAAAAACATTTTGTTGTCCTCTTTGAAGTTCATTGTCAGCATGAATAAATGCACACAGATTAATCCGTAGGAATGGAGTAACCATTTGTTTCCTTAAACAAAGACACACTGCAGCAAAGAAAGTATAGAGAAAAAGTAGGCATGGGGGGGGGGGGGGGAGCTGGTCAGCACATTTGGAATTTTGAGTGTATGTCATTGATACTCTAACAAAATGGTTGCCATGGTAGAGTTAGCCTATTCACAAAACGGCTGCCCTGATGGCTAAGGCCAGTAGAAAAAAAACCCTATTCATTTGCTAGGAAGCATAGAGAGGGAGCTGTTCCTGCCACACTCTCCAGGTCTACGGTCTTCCTGTACTCCCCTCCTCATCTCCCAGTTGCTTTTTTTTTGGGGGGGGGGTAGATGGACATACCTCCAGACAAAATGTTGGACTGCAGTTATACAATACTTTTTATTTAATGTATTTATTTTCCATAAAAGGAAAATAAGGACATTCTTGAAAATAAACATCATGTTAGAAACTGTCATTTGGCTTTGGCACAAGCCACTTTTAATTTCTTCCTAACTATAGAATCATGGAAGTGGAAATAACTACAAGGATCATCTGGTCTACTCCTCTGTTATGTGCAGGAAAACCAATGAAACGTGTATCTGTTGAGCCTCTTCTTTTTTTAAAAAAAAACCCAGAAATGGGGAACTCACAGCTTTTGTAAGGAGGCTGTTTCAGTCTTCCACTCTTGTACAAATCTTCCCATTAGGAAGCTTGTCCTCATACTTAAAATCCAGGTAATTGTTGAGAATAAGTAATAAAGCAATGGATTTGTCTAATCATTATTTCCAGTCCTACTTCTTTGACCATGGAAAATAGCTTTAGACCATCTTACTCTGGCTTCTTTTCTGAAGACTAAACATCCCAAATGCCTTGAGCCTATCTTCATGTCCCTGTATTAGCCCCTTTCGTTTTAAAAATAAAATGTACAGGTCTGGAGGTTGATAAGGCAGGGCACGTGGGAGACGTCAGACTTCGTGTTATTTGTATGTAACTTAAAGCAGGGATCCTCAATCCCCAGTCTGTGGACTGGTACTGGTCTGCAGCCTGTTGGGAACTGGGCTGCACAACCAGCGGGCAAGTGCACAAAGCTCTGTTTGCATGGACAAAACCATCTCCTCCCTCTCACCACTGCCAGTCTCTGGAGCCGGAAGGTTTGGGGCCCCTGACTTAAAGGAAAATACCTTTATAAGGAAGAAAAGAACTAGTCAGGAACTAGTCATTAGCTGCGGTCACAGTACCTATGTCCACTTCAGCATGAATGTGGTACCTGAGAGGTTATCTCTATTTAATCATGGTCATATTGCTACCGTTGATGTGGGAAAATCCATTTCCTGCAGTTCTACTCATTTTATTCTTTAACTCCCATAATTTGGTTCCCATAGTATTAATTCCATAACCTTGACTCACACATGGAATAAATTTAGGAGCCAGTGCAGCTCAAAGTGCATAGGTGTCACATGGGCACACTGAGGCATTCCCAAACGTCCCTCACTGCTTCTTCTGGACCAGTTAAAGCTTCCAGATGGCCTTCAAAGACATTTCTATATGAAGCATATTGCAATATTTGAGATATGGGTGACTTAAAGCCTTCCAAATCCAGGAACTGGTCAATTGGTGTACCAGATATAGCTGTGTAAAGGCCTTCCAGATTACAGCTGCCACCTGCTCATGAAACAGGAGCTATAAATCCGTGAAAATTGTGCGCCATTCCTGAATGGGAAAGTGCAATCCTATCCAAGGCCAAAGGTAGAATATCCCAGGAATCATGTGGCCCCAAAACCCATTGCCATTTGCTGGCATTGTGTTGGAGATAGTTCCTCATCACACTTATCCACCCACACACCTCCAGGACACACCTCCTAATAGCTTCCTTTTGCTGACCTTGGCTCAAAAGATATAACTGGTGCACTGATGATACCGAACTACAAACAGTAAATAACTTCACCAGTACTTTTATGGAATTGTTGGATTGGAGGGGGGAGCAATTGTGGCACTCCACAGAGGAGGATCCTAGAGAGTAACCTCGCTCCCCAATCAATTCCAGCTGGAACTGGAGTCAGATACACACACACACACACACACACACACATACCTGTGAGGGACGATAAACTTGTGTATGGTAACTTCTTGCATTACACAAATATGTTCTAATTTTTGAAAAGATACATTGTATCTTTTATATGAAAAGTAGTGTAGGTCTGGGATGAAATTCATTTTTTTCTGTACCAGTTCTGTAGGCTTGGCTTGGTGGGTGTGGCAGGGGAAGGATACTGCAAAATCTCCATTCCCATCCCACCCCAGGAGAAGGATATTGCAAAATCTCCATTCCCACCTCACTCTGGGGCCAACCAGAGGTGGCATTTGCCAGTTCTCCAAAGTACTCAGAATTTCCACTACCGGTTCTCCATAACCTGTCAGAACCTGCTGGATTTCACCCCTGGTATAGATTGGATTTGGCTTAGTTCCAAGCTGAATTTTGTCAAACCGATTCTGTGGTTCCACAAGGAACAATAGACCCCTCCAAAGTTGCTTGAGATGAATTAGGACTTAAATGTGAGTCAGCACTTCTGAAAGTAGATGCAGTATTGTGCCTGCTAGAATTGCTATTTCTTATGTGAAACATGAGGATGAGGAAAAGCCCAGAGGGAGTGAAATGAGTGACATCTGTACTGGACGCTTATATAGACCATCTCCAAATTTAAAAAAATTATCCATATGGAAGGGGCAACTGTGCCTGCAAATGTCATATAATTTAGTCCTAAGTGGGTCAACACATACTTTTAAAGAAGATCAGAAGACCTTCCAAACTGCACAACTTTGAAAGCCAAACTTTGACATATCATGAGTCAGAGTTCAGAGTTGTTTTCCCAAGTGAGATGGGTGGCATATGAATTTAATAATAAATAAGACATTCTTGCTAAAAAGTCAGTTGCTTGGATTTTGGATGGAATCTTGTGGTTATAGCTCATCTTTATAACACTGCTGAATATTACATTATCCTAATTGCATCTTCATACTTTAGTTATTTCTATGTCATTAAACATCATAAATTTGTCATAAAAATTCAGAAGATATGGTCTATACATCCCTCATAAGAATTTATCTTTTTGTCATAGTTATATAGGACGTGTGTAAGCATTTATTTTTGCTGCAACAAATTCATTTGCAAAGAAGAATATTGTTTCCAAGTTGTTTTCACTTGTCAGCATTACCTTCCATTCAGCACGTCAGCATAATATGCCCAGTAGAGTTTTACTTAAACTTTTTTCCTACAGTAGGAAAAATATAATTTGCGGAAACAATGTACTTTAAAAAAACAATCCATTGGCTAATTGATACATATACTAAATATAGGAACTGTTTGGGAACCTATCATCAGCCTTCCTAATCTGGTATCCTTCAAGTGTGTTAGACTAAAATTCCCATCATCCTGGCAATTATAATAAAAAAAATATTTCTTATAATCCTAGTGCATCTGGGCATTTGATACACTACGCTGGTATGAGTGAATAATACTTTTCAAAATATTGCCTTGGTATTTACAGAAATAATAAATGTTTATTCCTGCAGAATAATGAGTAAACTTTTCTTTTTAAAAAAGGATTATATAACATTTTGTAATGATCTACTTTACTTTCCTTGTGTTATTTTCTAATACCTTCAGTTCTGATTGTACATTATCCCTCAAGATCAAAGTAATTTTAAAAAACATGATTCAAAGTGCCTTATAGAAGGACTGTACGAATCAGCTCGAATTCATGCAAAGAGTTTTACAGGATTCCAACAATTACTTTGAACTTTTAGGAGAGAATTTCTGTTGGCTAAATTAAGAGGAAAGATGGGGGAAACTCCATTGCAAGAACACCCTTTTACTAATATAAAATTGGGTGCAGCCTGTTAGTTTCCTGTACCTTTTCATAGTTTATAAAGGTGTGTTGATTCTCTCCCTGCCTGATCTCTCAAAAGTCCTGCAGAAAAGCTTACTTTCAGGTGTCTATGGTTAATTTGCCCACCTGAAATAAAATTGTTTTGAAGCAACCCTTAGAAACTGTGTACGCTGTGATTCTATCTCATTAACCTAGTCTATGCTCAGCCCTTATTTAGTTGGTGAAACCTTTGGTAACATTTTTAAAAAAATAAATTGCCTATCCATTACCTGCTTTTCCCCTGGATACAAACATCGTACTCAAAATGACAACACTTGACAGGATGACTCTCTTAAACATTGTTAGGTGAAATTGCCTTAGCCTAGTCTTGTTTTTTCTCCATACTGTGCAGAAAACTATTGACAGGTGTTTTGTTTTGGAGCAAAATAGCTTTTGAACTTCTCACAATAATTGTCTCAAAATTACATAGGTGTTATTCAAGCCAATATAACTTTTAGATCAAAATAGACAAGAATGATCAGAATAGATCGGTGCGTGGGTTCTGTAAGAAAACTGGAACGAGTTGAGTGCTTGTGTTTGTTCAGCCATACCTTTCTACAAAATTCTCCATTATTTCTGCTTGCCTCCCTGCCTTCCATTGTTTCTTAGTGAACTGTGTCCCATTGCCATAGAACATGTTCAGCCCTTATTGTCTTGCTGTTGGGAATTCCCCCACTGAAGAGATCTGTTTTTAGAGATCTGCACTTCTACAATGCTTGGAGCTTTCCATTTTGTGCATACATAATGCCATTTTATAATGAAAGGACTCAAAAACACATCCTGAATCTTGGAACTGATCAAATAAAGCTATTAATGTATGGCAGAGATCTACAATCTCTGATGTTCTCTGTTTTCCAATAATACTGGTGTGTTCTCCAAATGGTCATGTATAACATAATTTTTATTAATGTTCCCTTTGATTTTCCACATTCTTTAAAAGGGCTAGGACTCTTCATTTTGCAGCAATAAAATTTATTAGTTAGGATTATACAAATATTTTCTGCAGTGAACATTTGACAGCTATTAAAAGTGAATATATGTCCCTAAACACACAATGTGAGCAGTCAGAAATCCCAGATGTGCACTCCTGTGTGGTTGTGATGCCCTTCACAGTTACATATTTATCATAGGCACCACCAATCTAAGGCAAAGTTGATTACTAAATCTCATATGAAAAGCACCCTTCAATGTGAACCGCCGAATACACTGTGAATAAACATCAGGAACCTTTGTGCAGCCAATGATATGAAAATGAATTCCGCAAGCATAATGTCCATGCGATATTATTTGTCTTGATAAATCACAAAGCAGAAGTCTATACTGCATTCACCTTGCAATAAAAACATGATGCCCTCTTTGCGGAAAAAATGCTCTTGAATGTAAGATACTCCTGACCCTTGAGTCCAGGGTTTGTTTTTACTAAAGGGTGTTTCAAAAAACCAAAAATAAAAATCACCTTGGCCAGAAAATAATGTTATTACATTTTCTTGCAGCATATTCTTTTTTTAAAAAAAAAGAAAAAAGAAAGTGAGAGGAATCATTACAGTATAGTATTTCCATTATCCAACATTATTTTTCATCTTTATTGCTTATCTATATTTTTTACTGCACTTTTAATGGCATGGCTGGTCAGAAAAGGTGAGGAGGAATGTGCGTACATTTGGCTGCTGTTAGTAGTGCCTTCTAGCTGTGCTTGAATCTTTGTCCCTGTAGATTTTAATGTCCCTGCAGACTGCTGGCAGCCTGCTTCCAGCTGTGGCAGGCATGATGCAGTGAATTGCTTTTGAATGTTCTTTACTCAAATAGGCAGTAATTACAAGCTTAAAGAGGTTTAGTGGTCCAGTAAACTACATAATCACCCCTGAATTAGCCTGGGCTCATCAGTTGCAGTCCAGCAAGCTCAAGACTGCTGTTTGTAGGCAGTCTTTATCACATAGCAACCTGAGCAGCAGGTGTGGAACAGCAAGAATCCCCCATAAACACAACTGTCTACTGGGGACAATGATCTCTAATGAGATGAGGCTACACCATCACTGTAATTTAAGTGGGAAAATAAATGCCAGAGAATGTGCTCCTGCTCCCAGCAAGATTCTTTAGATGCACTAGAAACAGGATGATTGCTCTCTTTGGGATGGAAGATTTGTTCCTGTTCTCTAGATTTTACCTATTTTTTTTAAAAAAAAATATGAGTGTACTTTATTTTTTATAGATACCTACTATTCTTTTATCAAGGAAAAATTGAACATGCCCAAGTACATCCTTTGAGAATCTGACAATTTCAGCAGAGAATTTAAAAACTAATACAAAGAACACTTCAAATCTTGCCCTAATTTTAATCAGATGCCTGGTTGCCACTTTTTAAAAAAAATAGTTAAGAAATGTTAACTCTTTGCATGCTGACGTAGGACATTTTTCATGTCATAGCAAACTAATCTGGAAAACTGCAGCGAGTTGTATTCTTTCTACATAGGATTGCAACTGGCATATTGGCCTAAAACACTCCTGAGCCCAAGAGTTTCTTGATTTTTTTTTTATTCCCACGATGTGTGCTTGATCCTTTAGAAGAAGTGAAAGTAAAAATCTGAAGCTGGTAAATCCATTTTCCTGTCCTCAGTTGTTATCAAGATTTACATTACCTTCCAAGACGGGAGGAGGTGATGGTGGAAGTATGTTAGACAGGGGAAGGGTGGAGGCCAGGGGTCCGTTCCCCCAGGAGCAGGAGGGGGGGACTATCACCTAGGAAGCTGAGATCTCAGGATAGAAAACAATGATTGAAATGTTTGCCTGGATGGTGAAAGTGATAACATGTAAAGTGGAGTTTGTAAAAAATTGTGTGTGTATCTAAAGTTGCCAGGGTAGGAAAGACCTGGCAGAAGCTCAACGGAATACTAATTACAAATATTTTATTACCATATTACGACTGTTCTGATATATTATATATAGAGTGAGTCAAATTTTGAAACAAAGAAATAATACAAGTTTAGGACTACTATTTGACACATTGTGTATTATAGATTTTGACAATATAACCTCGAAGGACAGGTTGCTGTACTAAAATTGTTTATATATCCACATACCTTTTCCCTACTATTTGTAAAACCAATAAAATATATTTGGACAAAAAAAAAAGAATTTCATTACCTTCCTAAGGTAATGAAGCATCATCTAGGCCTAAGCATCATCTATTTACAGATGACCTTTATTCCAAAATCTCTGAATAATTTTCCCTGCTTAATTTCATGTAGACATAGTTTGCACTTTTTATTGAGGGCACTCTTTATTGACACAACCACATGTCTTTTCAATCCATAACCAGGTTTGAAATTATTGGAGTAGATCTAGGGGTGGCATTCTACCAGTTCTCATGGGTTCAGGAGAATGGGTAGTTCTGACAATCAGCTGGGTGTGAACTGGTTCGTCCCAACGTTCAGATGGGCCCACCCATGCTATTTTCCAAACTTTATCTTCTCAGCTGATTCGTGCGGTAGAGCAGATTGCCATGCAAATCAGCTGTGTTACTCCTCCAAAGAAACCAGAAAGTGAAGATTCCTTGAAACTGTGCATGCACGCGCAGTGCACATCAGGCGGGCTGCGCGTGAAGTGCACACATGCAAATCGCTCAATCACCAAACTGGTTGCTAAACCGGCAGGATCCCACTGCTGAATAGATCTTATTACCAGATCTGATATTGACAGAAGTTGAAAGGACAAGCACACATTTCAATTGTGATACGTTTGATATTTAACATCAGTCCTCTGAAAAAATTGGATCTAAACTTCAGCAAAAGCTTTTTTTTTAGTTTGTTTTACTCAAAGTTGCAGTAGATACAGCTGAGGTTCACATGCACATTTCAAGCCTGACAGATTCTCGTAAGAGAGAGCAAGTAGTAAGTTCTTCAAACAGTTTATCCATTTCCTCAGGATGCAAAAGCTGAAAGATATAACTTGTCGCTAAAATAGCTCAACACCACAGTTATCTTCATCCACAGTATCTCTGCCTATAAATATGTTGAAACACTGATATGCATTCAAGTGACCTTATTCACAACATTTCTAAAGCTGAGAATACAAGGTTTTACATTGTTTTGTTCAAGAACTTTGCAGAATAACTCTTGATCAGGTCTTAGAAATTCATCCATATCCAGCAGCCTCCAGGGGTAGCTTGTCTCCCAGTCCTGCAGATTGTATACAGATGAACTACTAAACAATCGAATGACTGCTTGATCCCAATTTCACAGATTGAGTATAGATATTAATTTCAAAAGTTTACAACTGGCACAGGAAGCGGAGAAGCCTATATTGAACTTATGTCAACTTTTTTGAAGGACCTGCTTGCATTTCGTACACATTAAACCCACATAAGAAATATTACCCTATTTATGACTTGGTTTCAAAGTTATTACAGCTACACCCTGTTCCTTGGTAGCCACATTATTGCATTTGGGATACTCACCTTTATAGCCATTTGCAGCATCCCACAGCCACATGACTGTGTTTTGTGACATTTTTTGTTGGTTTCCAGACTTTACTACTGGTTCCTTTCAAAAACGCCCATTGGGGAAATATGATTCACTTAACCATTGCAGGGCTTGGTTATCAATAAACTGCAAAAAAATAAAAAAGGAAAAAAGTCAGGTCCAATAACATAACGCTTCGACTTGTGACTGCAGTGACTTGCAAACATATTCCCTTAAGTGGAGGACTGCCTATATGGCAGAACATTTGTTATCCAACAAACAGCACAGTAAAGAAAGCAGGGGAATTATGTTCAGAGCTGGCTGGAGAACTCTGGGAGTTGAAGTCCACAAGTCTTAAAGTTGCCAAGTTTGGGAACCTCTGATGTAGTGATTAAGATGCTGGCCTAGAAATCAGGAGAGTGTGAGTTCTAATCCCACCTTAGGCACAAAAAATCTGACTTGGTCACTTTGGGCCAGCCACTCTCTTTCAGTCCAACCTATCTCATAGGGTTGAGGAAAACAGGAGGAGGAAGGAATATTCAACATGTTTGTCCCCCTAACTCTTGTATAGCTCTCAAAAAGTAATTCAAATGACTCAATAGCTTAAAAAAGGTATAACAAAAATCTAAAATAAATTGGTTAAAGCGGCAATTCTAATCATACATCTTTAAGCTTGTTAAAAACTGCTTAGATTAAACATGAAACTATTAAGTAAAACCTCAACTTCTAGTCCTGAAGTATTTTCTTGAAGGAATCTAGCTTGTATTGTCTAAAAACAAGACATATCAATTCATCAAACTTTATCTAGCCATTTGAGAAAGGAATGATTTTTTTCCCCCTGATTACATAGTTATTTTCATTAATATCCTAAAAGGTCTCTAGGTAGCTTTTTGGTGGAAACTTTAATTAATTAAAAAATGGTTTAAATTCATGTGGCTGTTATAATTGACTGGAAATGCTTTTACTAAGTAATTGTCTCAGTGTTGCATGCATGTAATATTTCATCTCTTTACTATGCTACATTTAAGATAATTTATCATCTGTGAATTTTTAATTAATGAGCCGAGTTGATATCCTTTATACGCAGCCTATTAATTTGTCAGTACTTGAGCTCTTGTGTCTGGTCCAAGGACATATGAACCATCATTTTGCTGAAGCTACTCTAGTTAAGTTATTTGGATTTGAAACCTTCAGAGAATCTTCAGTAGACTTTCTTTAGGTTCATGATGGAAAAAGGGAGAATATAAATCTATTATCGTAACTCAAGTATAGAAAAAAAGAGAGAAACCCATCACTCAGCTATATTATATCCAATATTCCTTACTTTTTAGAAATAAAATTTAACAAAATGTAATTTCTCCAATTAGATGTATGTAGTTAAATGCTTTAGAAATGTCACCAGGTGTCTCACAAAAAATGGATTGTAGTATGCAAACAAGTTTCAATGCAAACAATTTTCAATGCATACAGGATTAATACAATCGTAATTGTTGCTACTGATAGAGCTCTGTGTTGCTTTCAAATATCCTTTCATTATAGTCCTTTACCAATACAGTCATTGGTATATATTATACCAATTTTATAAGTGGGTGAAATAGTTTGGATTAAAGCAATTGCATTATAAATCTCCTTGTAGCAAACCAATTTATTACAGCATAATCATAAAGAGAAATGCAGCCTTTAGCATTTCCAGTGTATGCTGTTTCTTCATATTTAAAAGGAAGTGGTTTTCTTCTTGTAGATGCAATATTTTGCTTTTTCTCCTTCAATATAACTTTTTCATTCCCTTCTTCATTATCTGCAATTGATATAGAATATTATAGAATCATCAATAGAATTAATCATAATTTGTAAAATAAATGTGTGCATAAATTGGGGAATATTTCGCCTTATTCAAAGCTTTTAGCATATTCAGGAGATTTATAAAAGTAGTTTGCATGAATGACAAGAGGCTATAATAGAAACCCACTTAAATTAGTGCAGTCTTAACTTAAGAAATCTGGAAACAACACATTTATAGTTGAGTACATTTTACCTTTCTCCCTTCCTACCGGTCATGTAAAGCTTTAAACATAGTATTGATAGCTGTATTGGTAGCAGCTGGTTGACCTTATCTGAGCTTGGAGGCTCCTGCAAGCAGGGTCAGATAGCTGGCTAGGCAACCACCAGGAAATATGAGACTTTAGGCTAGACTATGATGTTTGAAAACATTGCGGAAGGAAGTGGCAACCCATTTGCTTATATGCTTGCCAAGAAAACTGTGTGAATGTGTCTGTCAAGTCACAAATAGTTGGATTTTACTCAAAGGACTTTATAGCTAGGTTAACTTTATAGCTAGGTTTACCACATTGCTAGCTATAGGAAATAAAAACAAACTGCATAGGTACAGTATATGTGGTACCTTGCTCAATAGTAGTAACTGTGAGAGGGATCTTGGAGTCCT
>JANHFP010001352.1:94602-105458 GCA_032468135.1 Calamaria suluensis
CTGGCTGGAGAATTCTGGGAGTTGAAGTCCACAAGTCTTAAAGCTGCCAGGTTTGGGAACCTCTGGTTTAAACTACAAACATCTATGTAGAGTGGGGTCATATTATTCACCCCGGAATTCTTCAGCATTTGTGGACTTGATGAAAACATTCCTAAAATCTTTTCATGCGCTATGGCATTGAGGTAAATTTCCCCCTCTGTTTTCCAAGGAGCCTAGCCTAATAGATACATGGAGGAAATGAAAAAGGGGCTTCTTCTTCTTCTTCTTCAGCAACACATGGTATTTCTCATTGAGAGAATGGTCCATAGAGAAAGCCATTGCCGTTCTCAATAAGAAAAACCACAGGTTGCTTATTGCAACTCTGCTTCTGCTTAAAGCAGTGGTGAGGGTTGTTTTTTAACTGCTAGACCTCCTCCCACCCCCACCAGCAGCTCTGGAATTTTTATTTATTGTCTAATATTCTTCCAAAATGTGAGCTGCTTTCCCCAGCCATCTCCATTTATGGGAGAGAGGTAGTCCCAAGCAATAAATATCTTTATTGAAATGGGGGAAGGGATCATTTTTGACCCAGCCATGTATTACCAATCTTTTTTTTTCATCGAGATTTGTATACATGTATTTGAGCAGACATGGGTCTTGTATACGCATGTATTCTTATGCAAGTCTGTAAAGAACTCAAGTTCTATTGTCTTAAAAAAATACAACACATTAATGAGAAATTGTGCTCCGATGCAGAACTAACTGCTACACATAGCAGGTTTTGGGATCATTTAAAACCTTTAGTAGACTCCCATAAATATGAATTTATTATTTCCAACTTGGTGCCTTATAGTTTTGTTTTGCTGTTTTTTACTTGCAAATTCCACTCTTCTAACTGCAAGCCTTTATTGTTAGGACTGACAAGAATTACAGATCAAAATACCTGGATAGATTCAGATTGAGAAAAGTTGTAAAATAGCACTAGTCTACAGTTGCATTATTATTGTGCGTGCATAGAAAATTAATTTTGAAGACAACTGATCCAGCTTTGTAAGGCCTGTTTCAGAAAACATAGTCATAATATAGTGTGTTTGCATTTTTGGCTTAGCCTGACGTACAAATGTATCAAAGTACATTGTAAACCATGGCTTATATTTTCCTTGTGATGGATTCACGCATCATACTAAGCCAAAACCAAAAAGTGAGTTATTTGTGAATGTGTAAAACTATCCATAATAAAATTCATAGATGGTGTCTGGGCAGACAGGTGTAGACACGGAGTGCTTGGCTCGTAATCTGGCTGCAGCAAAGAATTAATTTCATGTGGGGGAATTTTTAATGTATGCACATGGGCTGGGAAAGCAAGGGGCAGCTGTTAGATGCCCTTATGTAGAATCATATTTCCCTTTATTGATTCAGATGAGGTGGTAGAGGACTAAAGAAGCTATTAATCTTTTTTTCTGTAAGGTATGAGGAAGGTATATAAAAAATAACTGTCTCAATTAAAACAGCTGACACAATAGCAATAACTTTAACCTCCAATGTGTCTGGAAATGAACTGATCAGTTCCTTCCAAGACAACTGATCGTTTTGCTGATAAAGAGATACTAAGCAATTTCCTGCACCTTTTTAGTAAGCCAAGGAACACCTTATAACCCAGATGGACAACCAATGGGAGGTTTTGTGATGGATGGTCAACAGCACATGGGAATCAGAGCACCAGGTAAGAGTTGCCATGCACTTTCCTCCGAGTCCTAATGTGTCAACAATGCCATTTCTTCACACTGTAAACATAGGTAACTCTGCCTTATTCTCTGCTGCACTTGCCTTGCCTTGCCTTTTCCTGTCTTCTGGTGCACTTGAAATATGACCTAGGGACAAGACAGGGATCTTTTCCACTCTTAATGTCTGAATATTCCTTGAGCCTCTGGTATGTCTGTTTTTAAGGGTCTTTTGGCACTATCTGTTGACTTTGCTCATTCTCTGGCATCTTCTTGGATTTTTTTATCTCCCTTCTAGGACCTATGAGTGGAATGGGCATGAATATGGGCATGGAGGGGCAATGGCACTACATGTAACCTTCATCTAGTTAACCAATCGCAAAGCAAGGGGGAAGTAAGTACAAATGGGGTCGTTATCTTCACTGTGTTCTGGATTCTTCCCTTCTTGCATTTTTCTTACATTCTCCTTGCCCATAGTTTCATGCTTGTTCGTTTCTTCCTATTAAATTCTTGGTTTCTGTGTGCTCTCTCTCTCTCTCTTTCTCTCTCTCTCTCTCTTTTGATCAAGCTTTCAGTTTAGAAAGCACTGTATATGATGTACATTTATCCCTGTATGTTGCTATTATACAGTACTGACCACATGACAAAACAAGAAACAGCCAAGAGGAGAGAGAGGGGAGGAGTTGTCATAGTAACAGACTGATTTGCAAAATGTAAGCAGTCTGCAGCAGTGCAAGGAGACGAAAGAGCATGTCCCCAAAGTGTCATAAATCTGTCTAACCACAGTTGATGCATGAGTTACATTTCTACACTAACCTGCAAGACACCAAAAAGCTAAAACAGAAACTTCTTTTTAGGTAGAAGAAACAGAAGCTTCACTCAGGATACACAGTTCTGTAATTGTGAAACTTTTTAAAAAGTTTTATTTCTCTTTGTCTGGCTATCATAATGGGATTATGCAGGGCAAAGGGAAAAAGAGAGAATACCAAACCGAGGTGCTCACAGCAGGCTATGGAGCTTAGCCCAGGCTAATTGACTATATCCAAATTAAGTATGCCATCAGTTGCAGTGTGACAAATGGATTTGACTTATTCAGTGTACTAAAATAGAGATCATTAATGCAATCTTCAGTGGCAAGCCTAGTGAAATAAGCCTGCAAACACTGTCCCAGTTCTTTGCTGTTGTCTTTTAAAAGAGAAAGGGCTGTTTAAAAAATAATAAAGGCAATATAAAAAATATCAGTGCATATTAAATATTCCCGGAGTTGTTTCATTCCCCCCTGTAAAAGCGGAAACATTGCTCATGACATCTTTTGGTGCATGCCTTTCAGTACTTTAGCATATGATTAGGGTGGATGCTGTTTCCCAGCCATTCTGCAAATGTTAGTCAAAAACAAGTTTTTTTTAACAATTAGCTGTGAAAACATTCCCAGTCAGCTTGGGATTGCAACTAAGTTATTATCTCATTATGGACATTTTTCTAGCTTAGTTAATTTCAATATTGTTTCTTACTTTCTAGGTCAATTAAATTTTAAATGATGTATTTTATGCTTTGTGGCCAATTAAATTAATAGGTTATTACAAAAATCATCCTTTTTTATTAAACAGCTGTGAGTACAGTATATTTTATAACCAATTTTCATTAGTTCAAAAATGTTCCTTTAGGCTAGATTAAGCAGCAGTTCATTGCTAGAGTCTGGAGACCTGATTCTAAGGTGTTCGTAGAATTCACAGTGCACTATTACTTAGAACTCAAGCCAATTGAACCTACTTAGCAATAGAGCTATGCCTTTCACCCTTGATGATTATGGAGCTTATAGCTCTCAGAAACAATACATCTGTCAGTTTCCATCAAGTACAGCAATCCATGCAGAAGGCAGAGGCCCACCGAAAGCTGGACGTTGATTGTCTTAGGCCCATTTTTTTTCTTATTGTTCTTAAAAATCACTGAAAGGTTGACTGAGCTCTGCTTTTTTTCCTCTGATAAAAACGATCTCAAAGAAGGAATTAATTGATATCGGTTTTTGGGTTTTGTGCATTTTAAAACAACAGGTTTGATTTAGAAACCATCCTTTAACATGGTACCAATTCCAGCAAGATAGGAGGCTTCAGCATTATATTTTTTTTAAAGAAAAATTCCATTTGCAGCCTAAATAAAAAAAAGAAACTAGGAATAACTGCTTTAAGTTACTTAAACCAGTTATCCTTCTCAAAGCACCATATTATTTCTTGCAAATAACCCTATTTCATTATATTTTACCCAAAAGAGATTATGTTTCTAAAAAACCAGAGAAAATAAAGGGATTGTATTCAGTAACTGATGTCAAACATTTTCTGTAGTTCATATGTTCGTATCAAATATGGGCATGTGGATTATTTTCTGTGGGGCACATGCCTGCATCTGACAAACTATTAAGGGACAGAGAAGAAGCTTTTTATTGAAAATGTTTTTTAGCATATAGTTCACAGAATTCTTATACATTAAGCTTAGGCTATACTTTCCATTTTGCAAAAGATTACCTTCCAAACATAATAGTAATGCTCTTTTGGGGGATACTGTACACAAATGTTTGTTTTAGAGTATGTGTAACTATGTTGTTTTTACAATGGCTCAATTCTCTACGCATAGTTTCAATACAAAACCATTTTTTTTAAAAAAAAAGCCTCGACCAGATTAGAGAGAGTCCTTCTTTAGCAACCACAGTTGGGACCGACAACTTGGTTGTTAAATGAAGCAGTCCCAGGGTGAAATTGTGGCTGTTCTTACAATCTACTCTCCTTTGCTCCACAGACCTGTGAAAGTCTTAAAGCTTGTGAAGCTTGGTGGAAAAGTTACTTTTTCATCACCACCTTGCTAAACAAGGACCACCTGTAAACGGGATTTCTGTATTTCAATCAATCCAAGCTGACATTCACAAGTTTCTCTTTTTCTTTTTCCCCAGGACTGCAAAGTATGCCAGGGGATTATGTGTCTCGGGGTGGTCCAATGGGCATGACAATGGGACAGCCAAGTTACACACCACCCCAGATGCCCCCCCATCCAGCACAGTTGCGTCACGGCCCCCCCATGCATCCTTACCTTCCGGGACACCCACACCACCCAGCAATGATGATGCATGGTGGACCACCCCACTCTGGAATGCCGATGTCAGTGACTAGCCCCACCATGCTCAATACAGGAGATCCAGCAATGAGTGGACAAGTGATGGACATTCATGCTCAGTAGCTTAAAGGAATATACTTTTATTTTCATGAACGGCAAATTTGAAATATTGTTGTTCTACCATGACTTAATGGAGTTCCGTTCTTGGCATCTAATTTGGACCAAGGAACAATCAAATTGTCTTTATAGGGACCCTGAAAAGCAGGAAAAACACACCAACTGAAGTCAACTTCTGGGGACAAGAAAAATAACTATATAAGGCAACGGAGTTGAATATTGTAAAATGCTATTATTCTGTTATCCATATTACGTTCTTTCTTATAGATTTTTTAAGAAAAAAAATGTGAATTTTTTTCCACACTATGTGTGTTGTTTCCATAACTCTTCACTTCCTGCAGAAGCCTCCTTACATTTAAAAAAAAAGCCTTACAGTTATCCTGCAAATGACAAAAAAGAATTTATTTGGAGGAGTTTTAGAGCATTAAAATATCTATGTCAGGCAGAAGAACATTTCTTCTATCCTAGGATTTCAGCCATGCACTCTGTATTTTTTTTCTATCTCTCTCTGTCTGTCTTTATTTCTCTCTCTCTCTCTCCCTATCTTTCCCCCTCCCTGCCTGGGGCGTGAATTTGCATGTCTAATTCATTTACTCACCATATTTGAATTGGCCTGAACAGATGTAAATCGGGAAGGATGGGAAAAACTGCAGTCCTCAACAATGATTAATCAGCTGTTGCAGGCAATGTCTTAAGGAGACTGGTAGGAGGAGGCATGGAAACCAAGAGAAAAGTGTGTTTGACCTTAATTGTCACATCAGAGCATCATTATCCCCATGAAGCAGCAGCAGCAGCAGCAGCAGCCACCTACATCACTTCCTGTTTTATGCCTCTCAAACCATGAACTGAAGAGTTATTTTTACTATGTTGACTTTATTTTTTTTTTCGGCAAAGCATCAGTCGTGCATTTTTCCATAGTCCCATCATGGAGCATATATGTATACATTGTAAATAAATTTTGTGCAAAAAGGACTGGAAAAATGAACTGTATTATTGCTTTTTTTCCCTCTTTCTTTCTTTCTTTCTTTCTTTCTTTTTCTTTCTTTCTTTCTTTCTTTCTTTCTTTCTTCTTTCTTTCCTTCCTTCCTTTCTTTCTTTTTGTAAAAGTAGCAGTTTGGTATGAGTTGGCATGCATACAGATTTACTAAGTGGGATAAGCTAATTATACTTTTGTTGTGGTTAAACAAATGCTTGTTGATAGCCTTTTTTCTATCAAGAAACCAAGGAGCTAATTATTATTAATAATCATTGCACATTAAGTCTTAGAGTTTCTGACTGAAACTGTTTGGATTGTACAATAACTCAAAGCCCAGCTGTAGTAGTTCAAGTGCAGTAATGAAACTGAATCTAAAATAAAAGCAAATTATTTTTGTCACGCTGGCTCAACTGCTTGAAAATTTTATTTTTTCTGCCCAAGCCCTCTAGAATTGTAGTAATTTGCTAGCAACTATTCCAGTTTCACTCTCAAAATAATTTTAACACTAGGCAGCTTGAATAATATTTTTTTAAAGGAAAGTATTTTATATGGTGAAGTTTCCTAGTCCTATTTATTTATTTCAAGTTATTTCCAAATCTTTATTATTAGATGCTAGTAATTCCAAATCAAAAAAAGAATCAATTGCACAAGATTAACGAATGCTGTTATGTAATATATTTATTTGAATTAAATTACTCTAGGATGTACGTTAAATTTTTACTCCTCAAAATGTTAATGTTGATTACCAGAAAAAAATGCCAGTCATTATAGCTGAATTAGTGCATTTACTTATAGTAAAAGATGTTACACTTTAAAAATCCAATGCTCATAAACAAATCTGGTTGCTGCAAATGGCTGCAGATAGAAATACTGACCAATTTTCCAACATAGTTGTATATTCTGCTCTGCAGCCAACTGGTTAACTAGAACCAAATAACATGCTTAGGTTTACAGTACCGTATAATTTTCTTCTAAATAATATTACAGCTATAGAAAGTTTCCTAAGGGCATGGGAAAAAAAGAGAAACTTTCACTAAGGCAAACTAATAAAAAAAACCTATTTTTAAAAAAAGATTTAATGGTAAACTGCTTGATAGGAACAAAAGACCTTAGTGGTGAGAACTATGATGTCTGCCATTCACACAGATGTCACCCCATAAAACCTCCTTAACAATTCCCTGTTTAGATTTAAAAGGGAGACCAGTTTTTTGGCAACTACTAGGCAAAGTTTGATAGATTGGTTTATCTACTGCTTGAAGCACTTGGAGAGCATTCTCACTCTATCCAGCTAACATCTCAAATATTTAAAGAAAAACTAGTTGATAAGACAGCACAGTCTACATGTAGGAGATACACACTCCCCACTGTACAGAATTTGAACCAAGCATTAAGCCCCACAAGTAACTACTCCTATATAAAGCAGTTTCTTTCTGCTCAGAGTCTGACTTGAAGTTTATTTTATAGCTATAAAAATTGAGTTGTTTTATTTTCTGTGTTCTGTCTTTCTTAGTGGAAGGCATGGCAGTTTTCAGTGTGACTTTGCTAGTAATTAATTACTATTTGCTTACTTTCTCCAATATGCAGGGTTGAATTTTGTTATCTGATGTATGTGTTGAAGCTGAGAATCACAATGCCTTAAATTGCACTGATGTTGAAACAGCCACTTAGATCGTACAGATTGTGATTCGGATATATTCCAACAAAGATCGAGTCATTTGCATTAACGGAGGGAGGGGCGTGGCTGTCTAGGAAACCGCCAACCAATCAGTGATTCAAGAAAATAAAATGTTTAATATAGGTCCTTCTCAGCCTTTCTTTGCTCAAAGAAATTCCTTCCAACTTTAGAGATGGCTGGGGAGTTATATCTTTCTTATCCCTGCAATACCAAGAAAAATTAGGAATACATTTGCTGCCAAAGTTAGGTCTTCATAGCCTTGCCCAAGTTTTATTTTCAGGAATGGAGCAAAAAGTGTATGTGCTATTAAAGTTTTGGAGGGGAATTTTTTTTTCTTTGATTGCCCCCCCCTTTTCGTTTACAGTTATTTTTACTCGAAAAATATAACCAAGGCAGTCGCATTTGGGGGTTACTCTTAATCAGCTGCAATTATAGGACATTAATGAATAATACTCTCAAAGAATATTTTTTTGTTTTGTTATTGTTCGTCACATTATGTTAGAAGGCTTTTACAGGCAAAGGAAAGAGAAGTAAACGGGTTACAAATAGGGAATTATCCCTCGTTTAGCATTAAAATTCATTTAGATAAAATTGCCACAAACATTTAAATGGAGAGATTAGTTCCCCCTCACGCCTTATTGCACACATTCAATGGCTCCGTTAAGAACATTTTATACGTTGGAAATTCCGCCTTCTCAGGCTGCTGGCTGTTTCCTAGTTACCCACATTCAAAGAGAAGGCAGCAGCGACAGAAGAGAGGGCTTGGGGGAAGGGAGAGAAGTTGGGTTTCTCTACCCCCCCTCCCCTCTTTATCACACTCTCCCCCCTCTTCTTCTTCTTTTGGCAACCAGGTCGCAATTCATCCTCTTAGATTTGTTGGAAGTAAAGGGGAAAATAAATAACAGTAGATTATTCTCTTTGGACACCCAGTTACCCTATAAGGGGAGAAAAAAAAGAAGAAGGCGCCGCTGTTACTCTTTTTCTGTCTGGTTCTCCTTCGCCGCCGGCTCCCCCTCGCTCGCTCACCCCACACCCGTCAAACTGAGAATCAAAAGTTTTGAGCTGGATCCGTCCATCGCAAAGCGACCGGGGTTAACGTAGGTCCATACTGGCGTGTGGATGCGGGCTGGAGCGAGCGAGGGCATCGCTTGATAAAAAGAAGTTCTGACTCGCGCCTCTCCGGCACATTTGATGGCACTCGCGCGGGGAGGGGGATGTGTTTGGCGGGCAGGAAGCGATCTAGAGGGCTGCTGAAATGCATCTCTGTTGGCAGCCAAAGAGAAGAGCAGGGTTTGTTTGCCCTGAAAAATCTCTGGAGGGATTCATTTGAAAACAGATCAGTTGTCTTTCTCCTCTCCCGTTCCTTCCTTCCTTCCTTCCTTCCTTCCTTTTCTTTGCCTCTCGCCGCCCCACCCCCGCTGCAGAGCCAAAGGAGACGGAACGCCAGCTTCGACTGCCATCTTTTGGGGATTTGGAAAAGCGATTCCCTCGCCTTCTTTTTCCCGATATTCCTCTACCCTTCCGCCCTTCCAAACCTCCGGTCTGAAATAAACACATTACGCTCTAGCTGAGGAGAATAAAATTTGGGGTGGGCATTCTTGCCAGGGATTGGCTTGCAAGTTGCGCGTGGGAATCGTTTTAAGTCGTCGACCGACGAAAACTTGGCGCAGGTGCTTCGCTGCAGAAAAGTTCCGCCGATCCTCGGCGCTCTTTCCATTCCCGCTCGGTCACGGGCGGAACTATTTCACCCAGGGAAAAAAATAAACACAGTAAAAGCTTTTTATTCAAGCTTTTGCTCTAAGGAAGGGAAACAACCCCGTCCCTCCTTCGTCCGCTTTCCCTTCCCTACGAGAGTGTCAGACGAGGCCGCATGCGCGGTAGGGGTCCTCGGACTGATTTTTAGTCGGTGCTTGTCGCGGCTGCCGTATATTAATATGAACTGGTGTCGAAAGAAATGAAGAAGTGAACTTGTGCGTGTTGTGGGAGAGGGGAGGTGGCTGCTTCAAAAAGAAAGGGAGAAGGTTGGAAGGGGCGACTTTTAGACTCTTTTGCGGCCGTGTTTGGACGTTTCCCCCCCCCCCCCCAAGTTTTAGTAGTGCTTTCTTACGACGTTTCGAGCACGTGTTCCAAGATTGGGGCGACGGCGCTTGGTTTGAATCACTACTTGGCAATAAACTGTGCGCCTCCCCAACAGAGAGAGCGGCACTTAACCAGCCTCTCGTTCTCCTACTCTCTCTCGCTCGCTCGCTCGCTCTCTTTTTTTTTCCCGTACTGGGTAGAGAGAAGCGCCGGCGTGCGTGCGTGCGTGGCCTGCGTGCGCGTGCGCGCTTCCGCAAGAGAGGCATCTGGGGGATTAAATCGAGCCCGGCGCTTTCTGCTGTTGCCGCCATCTCTCTTCTCTTCTCCCCCCGTCCCCGCCCCCCGAGGGAAGCGAGGCTGGACGCGTCGTACGGCCGCCGTGCCCTGCTCGTTACAAAGCCAGCTCCCCTCAGGGGTTTGTAGGGAGGAGCGGGAGGGCCCCCAGCCACCGAAGGCGAACTGGCCACAGTCCCTGACAGGGCTCCCTTCTCAGGTATAAGAGGCGGAGCTCTCGGGAGTCGGGAAAAGGCTCCCCCCCCCTCCCCCGGTTCCTCAGCCGCAACTCTGGTCGCCGGTGTCTGGGGGGAAAAAATCGCCCGAAAGGCAAAGCCGTGGTCGGTCCGAAGTGAATTGCGGCTCGTCTCGGCTCTCTTATTTTTACTGTCTGGTTTTGACTCTTATTCCGCGCAGCCACCCCTGAAACGAGGAAAGCCGGGCGAAGTGTTAAAAAGCCGGGCGCGAAACTCCTTTCGCTCTGGCCCTCGAAAGGAGAAAAAGAGAAGGAAACGGGCCTCACGGGAAAAAGGCGCGCGGGGGGGGGGTATCCGTACTCTTTGAGTAGGTCGTCCGCAGTGCTTGCCTGTGACGGAAAAAACAAAACAAAAAAAAAAACGATCTTCTGGGCTGTGGGAAACCATGATCCCCACCACCCCTTCTAGCCCATCACCACAATATGGGTCTGTCTGTCTGTTTCTATCCTGCCACCATCTCAGCACGCAGCCTCCCCGGAGAAAGCACAAGCGCGCGGTGTGTGTGTGTGTGAATTGAGAGTCGTCCCCCCTTTTTTTCCCCCCACCATAGTCTCCGCTTCTCGCTCAGCCCCGCCGTCCGGGCCCCCAAAGCTGGCCTTGGACTTTTTCCCCGCCGCCTACTTTCGGCCCCCTCCCTTGATGGCACTTCGTGGACCAGAAGGAAGCGAAAGCCAGAA
>JANHFP010001352.1:129159-139292 GCA_032468135.1 Calamaria suluensis
GGAATTAGGCTTCATAAAGCTAAAGTAAGCCAGGAAAAAACTGAAACAAAGATTAAAAGAAACATCTCCCAGGCTGCAGATTCTTTTTCCTCCCCTGCCCTTTGTTGTTTCTCCTTCAAATCAGTCCCTGATGACTTCATGGGGACATGTTGAGACCCCATTTGCTCCACAGCTGAGACTCGCTAACAACGGGTGTGGTGATGGCTTTAGCTTTGTGGAGGGTCTCCGTGTCTCACTTAGGTGGTGGTTTAGTGCATGTTGGTTATATCAGTTATATGTAAGGAATGCCTGAATTATCGTGGCTTACCAATGAACTGGTCGTCTATGAAGCTCGGGGATTGGCCAGCTGCAACGCACAGGGTGGATGCCACAGATGCATTGGATGGTTTACGAACTGCCGTGATTATTTAAGTTGCTGGCGAAAGGACTACGGTAGCACTGCCTTCATTTGGTGTTATTCCAACCAATATCGGTTCTGTACGTGGCCAACGCACACAAACAATATAACCAGCATTCAGGAACAACTGTGGTCTGTGTAGCTTGTTCCACAGCGTTTCACAGACAAGCCGATATCACATCTGTACACAATTCTTGGCAACAATATTTTGTGGTCAATAAAGAGCCGTCAATGCCTACAATGCACTACCTGACTCTATGGTTACTTCCCTAAGTCCCCATACTTTAACCTTAGACTGTCTACTGTTGACCTTTTCCTAAGAGGTCTGTAAGGGGCATCCATAAGTGCACTAATGTGCCTACTGTCCTTGTCCTACTGTCCCAACTTATTTGTATCCTTATCCTGTGTTCATAACCGTGTTTATACTTATATCTCTTATATGTGTTTGATAAATAAATAAAAAATATAGAAATGGGTTGTGAAGGCTTTCATTTGGAATGTTTCTCTATTTCTTAATTTAGCCTATAGCCCTGGTGTTTTCCTAGTCAAGAGCTAATCAGATTCAACTCTGCTCAGACGTTGTCAATTGGCCATGCTAAATTAGGGTTTACCACCTACTTGGGAACTGCTTAGGACAATCATACCAGTCGTACCAGTTGGAAAGGCCTCTGTTTTCCCCATTTACTTTTGATTTCCTGCTTGTTCTGTACTTGTCTGACAGTCTTTATTTAGGTCCACTGCTTCTCCACCAGCTTCCTCCCGATGATCCTGTCATGGTGCAGAGTGAAATAAGTGGCCAGATAACAGTGTCAGCCACCTGTATGTAAGGCTATTTTTTAGAGGACATCATACAAACTATTCTACACTTCTAAAGTTCCCTGCTATGTTGTGGACAATATGTGTTATTGCTGTATTGCCAATAGCAATGCAAGGTTCATGGTTACTTCAATAAATTTTGGAAAGATACGACCATGGTGCCAAAAAGTCTGTATTATTTCTGTATTATAAAATTCCAGCATTATGTTCCTCTCACCTCCCATTTCTTTTTCCTTTCCTTCCTTTCCCCTCCCCACTCCTCCACCTTTTGCTGGAATTTTCAGCCAATTTCTTAAATCTTCTTCATCTATCTTTCTCTAAGCCTCTGTCACATCACAATAGAAATACAGATATCTATCTACAGAGGTGTCCTTTGAAAATGGCACAAGGAACATCTTCCTTAGCACACAAATGCTACCCTTCTTTCCATAATTGCATCCCCCCCGAAATAGTAAATCCCTATTTTTGTAAGTAGAATCCAAATGTTGGGTGTATTTTCATATATGTCTATAATTTGAATATGCATACTTTCCAAAGAAGTTGTAATATATGAACTACAAGCAGGTGGTGATAGTAAACACATCTCTAGATTAAAAACAAAACCATCCCTGAGTTATTTTTAATTATTATTGTTATTTAATTATTCCATAACTATTGCTTATCTGAACAGTCCCAGTGTTTCGAATCCATTGTATTTTTACCATTTCACCATAGGTCCATTTCTCTATTATGGGATCTATCTCCTGTCAAAATGTTTTCATTGCTGTGCAGCTGACTAGATCAACCCAAATCAACATTTCCCATGGACTGCAAAGTCATAACAATATGCTTGGGACTTGATTTACACATTCCTTCTTCAGCCTTGACATTGATAGACCGAAGCGCTGGTCACTTCAATCATAGTGCTGTGTTTTCTCAAGGTCATCTGTGAACAGTCCCTCATTCTGGAAGTTCTGTGAGTTATTACCATAAATGAGACTGAATCATGCTCACCCTTCTTTGGTGTAAACCTTCTCATAAGGCATGTCTGGCTTAGACAAAGCTGACTAGATAGTTGAGGTGAAAAAATGTGGTCTGATAATCCAGATGTGTGTAAAATCAGATCTGTGGCATAATCACCTGCTTCCCTTGAACCAGATACAGTCAGAAGAATAAAAAAAGTCTAAAATGTAATCTCCAGTGCAAATTCACTCCAGTTTTAGTAAAATGTATAGAAATTAAACTTTATTGTGATCTCCGCAGTGAGTAAATAAAACCTGCTGTTGCCTACATATACAGGAAGTGGAAATTTAGTAGTTCTGGACTCTGGAGGTTATCAGACTTGAGAAAGCTATAAGAGGCTGATGGTTTGCTTGGATCCCATCTTCTTGGGTTTTAAGAATTCCTAGCTCATGGCAATCAAGAAAGCTAGGATATAAATTTAAAATACTTGTAGCATGTATATTTTTGTCTATTAGACTGGTCTTAAAAGCACAGTTAGAATTCTTGAGCAAAGTTGATAATAATTGTGGAATTAGGAGCCAAAGGAATAGAGGAACAGAAATCTCAGCTTGTATTCAACTCATTCTTAGAAATATGTGATATTTATATTTAATTCTGGCCATCTACTGAACATTCTGGTAGATTAGAAGTAAATGCCTTTAAGGAGATGGAGGAAAGAGAGAGCTCCAAGATATAGTTTTGTCAAAAGAAATCCAAACAGAAGATGAGATGAGTTTGAAAAGAAATAGCCTAAACTGCTCATTTGTAAGCCAACCAAAATTAAACAGTAGGAGGAAAATCCTCTGCAGGTTTGTACAGCACAGCGATAGCCTTTATGCTTGGAAATTTATGGGCCATGGATAGTTTATAAGAAATGATGTAGTTCATCAGCGAGCCAAACTGATGGAACACATGGGAGCATTCTGCACAGGAAGTTGAGTTTTGGAATAATACTTACTTTGATAGAGTTGTTTTGTTAGCTACGTAAAAACAGTAGGGGAGCCAATGACCACTTACGCTTCAAGCATAAATATATATTTATAAGTCACCCAGCTGCTTAATAGAGACCCCTAATGTTTTCACAAAGTATATCTTATCCAAAGAACAATAACACCAGAAGACAGCACCAACGGCCGAGGCCTGCTTTAAGGCAGCAGTTCGATTAATCGGCCCCATACTTTGGAAATAATGAAAAACTACTTAGGCTGCAGTCCTGGACATGCTTACAAGAGAGTAAACTCTGTGGAACAGAGTGGCACTTAATTTTGATAGACATGAGTTGGCTTGTGCCTCTAAGCACCAGATTTGAACCATCGTATGCTGCACAGTAGACCATTTAATCTTAGACATTACGGAGATGGAAACCACATTTGGCTAAAATGGTTATTAAATACAAATTGTTATGGTATATGTAATTACAACTTGATGCTGTACAGACAACAACCTTCTCCTATCTCCTGTCTTGCTTTGTTTGAGTTGGACTTGCAGTGAATTTTTTTTTTAAAAAAAGAGCTAAATCTGGAATCCGAGGGTATTTCTTTAAAAAAAGTCAATATACGCTTTGAAAATTTTAGCCATGTCCTACATTGTTCTGAAATTATTCCATGCTTTTAACAGCAGCTCATTTTCCAGATGTAATGGGGCTGATTAATTTTTCAAATCTGTCATATTTTTTTTTGAATGAAATTAATTTTCAGTTGAAAATAGCAGGAGGTGTCAGCATCAAGGATAATGTTTTCTTTGATAACAATTTAAATGTTATAGTCAATATAAATGTGATAGAGCATTGGAATATAACAATGCTGTAGGTTTGGGATGAAAATAATATCACTTAACAGTACCAAAATACTATATTTGGGCTGATGTCTTAGGTTTACATTTTTAAATGCTGTTAAATGATTAATCTGTATCATGAAATGATTAAAACAAAAGCATGCAATGATTAAAATAAAAACAGCTAGTAAAAGTAAAGCAAAAGCAGACAAAGCCTACTGGCCAAAATCTTACAGTAATGAGTTTTATAATGATGCCAATTAAAATGCAATTGTTTCAATAAAACAACAAAATCTGATTAATTAATCTGATGTCTGCCATATCTACCAGTTGCAGTTTCTATCAGTGTAATCAGAAGCTACTGTAGAGTGGATTTGTTTCATTTTAATGTTCGAGATAAGGTTTTATGTAGGAAGTACGGTATGCATATGAATTTTTTCGTGTCTATAGGGGGAAAATGTATACCACATCTCTCCTAGCTTGTTCTCATGTTGGATTGCTTTGGCTTCTCATCCCCATCCTCTTGTTTCA
Source organism: Calamaria suluensis (assembly GCA_032468135.1). Taxonomy (NCBI): domain Eukaryota; kingdom Metazoa; phylum Chordata; class Lepidosauria; order Squamata; family Calamariidae; genus Calamaria; species Calamaria suluensis. The sequence goes on from JANHFP010001352.1 coordinate 133,658, forward strand.
ATTCTGTACAACTGAGTATCCTTAGAAAATAACTTTAATTTAATTCTTCCTCTAAATAAAGTTATACTGTAAGAGCCATTTTTAACCATAGAAGCCATCTTTACAAAGAGATGATGTAATATATGTTGGTGTTTATCCAAATCTCTGATTTATTTACCAAGGGGAAAAAAGAGAGAGTTTCCCCTTGATGCTTCCAAACCTTTTCACATTGGAGGTTAAACAGGAGGCGGCTCATTAAATTTGACCAGAGAACTGGAAAATGAGATTTCACACTCCTGGGATAGGAAAGCTGGCATGTTTGGGGTTCGACTAAATCTTTTAAAGTTATTTGGTAAGTTGTGTGCTTAGGTCATGAAATATTGTGAAAGTTAGGTGAAAATACGATTCCTAGTATTCTAGATAGAAAGTTAATTGGGTCTATCCACTCAATCGAAGGATAGATAAGTGCAGAACATACGATGGCCCAGATGTGGTTGTTGAATTATTATGCTTTTTGTGCTGTTTTTCGTTTTGCTTCTGGTAAAAAAAAATAATGAATATTTCTGCAGACCTACTGGTTAAACCTTTTAATAGAATTGAAATTAAATTAAATACGTCCATGCTGTATTCTGAGGCAAAAAGTCTTGCAAGATGTAAATCCAATTATAATAACTGGTGAATTTTTGAGTATCCATTAAAGAGTTTTGTCATCATGGTAGATAATTCATGGGACTAAAATTTAGAATACTAAAATGTATTCTAAAAATTAATTGATAACTTCTGCCTTTGGATTGATCGAGCATGTTCTGATGACAGTATAATTGCTATAGTTCATCTCAGATTACATGTGCTGAGAATTTTCTGGCTATACACTTCTTTTGCCTCAGAGAAATCTTAGGCATGGATGTACATATGACATTTTCTTTCGGATTGAAAATAGCAGATTTTGTACAAAATGGTCAAAACCTCTACAGGTAACTAAATAGGGAATACCTTCAAGAAGGTAAACTCTAATAACAGGGTCAATCTCTTCCCACATTGTTTCTACTGTCTGAACAAACCAGAATTATTTTAAACCACTTTTATTATCATATACTTTGACTACTCAAGCTAGTCAAAGTATATGATAGTTTAACCTAATCTGTGTATAACTCTAAGAAGTTCAGCAATTACATGTGAAGGTTGTAAGCAAATTCTGTTAAGTTACCTTTTAACGTCATCTACATGAGTACATGTGTAAGTATCATATGGAATGTTTGTATGAAATCAGCAAATGAGAGAGAGAGGGAGAGGGAGGGAGAGAGAGGGAGATAGATAGATAGATAGACAGACAGACAGACAGACAGACAGACGGACAGATGATATCCCCTTTAATTAGAATTCATTGGAAATTTTATGGGTTTTTGATTCCTTTAACTTGTTAATAATAGAATTTAGGTGTTCTTGACATGATATTCAGTTGAGCAAAGGAACACTTCCAATGGATTCATATTATGCTACTGAAGATGCTTTAGGAGAGATTCCCACAGTGTTAAGTTTTGACATTACAATATCTCATTATTAATTGGAGCAATTACTATTCATACAGAAACACGCCCATAGAATACAGCCTATCCTGATTTTTTATTTAATTTAGGATACCATCTCCCAATCTGCTATTCTTTGGCTATTTTGTGGCTGAAAAAAAAATCCACTTTACAAATTACCAAAGTTATAGGAATTCTTCCAATGTCTTTAGTTATGTTTATGGATATTTACCACTGAGAATTCCTTTTCATGTTCTATAGGAGAAAACATTGCAAGCAAAGCATAAGTATTGCATGTACCTGGGCCTGAATTACATTGCACTTGTCAATATGTTTGTGTCATTTCTCCAGTTCATGAACTTGTAAGGAAATAAAAACATTCTGAATTTTCACGTGATGGCATTTAAAAAAACTACTGATTAAAGCTTCTTGGGTCAAAAAATTGTCATTTCTGTAATTGCCTTAGAAAGGAAGTCACTGAGCAAATCAGTTTGATCAGTACATTTTTACTCGTTATGTATAATAAAATCTACATTAAAGCTTTTCACCAGTACATACAACCCTGAGTTAAAGCTTCAGTTTGCCTAGGTGATGGATTACAATTGAGAATGTTAATGTTATTGAGGGGAACACTTTTAATGTATGTTGCTGTAATGTAAATAAGGTCATCAACATTAAAAAGGATGTCAATGACCTACAAAGATCATAAAGTAAATAAAAGTTCTTAAAATAAGCATGTAACATTAATACTTCTGAGATTGTCATGTATGAAAGACATTTGTTTATATGAAGGAAAGAGAGAATGACTTACAGATAATGTTGTTTGTCATAAGACTACATCTAGGCCCATCAGGCCAGTGAAGTTTATCATGATGAACAATGGAACGGCTATTTCTTAGAGAGGAGCAAAGAAAGGCAGAATCTGATTCATTAAATACAAAAACACATTACATAATATTACAAGTCCTTGGGCTAGTGACCTCAGGAGCAAATCCAAACAACTGCCATTCAGAATCAGTAATCTCACCAAATTCTGTCCAACGACACACTCTGTCCAAAGGAGGTTCAATTGGCAGAGGCATGATGCTAAACTCATTGGCTACTCTGACAATCACAGGGGTGTCAAACTCAAAGCCCGGGGGCCGAATCTGGCCCATGGGATGCTTAGGTCCGGCCTGAGGAGCCACCCTGTAAACAGCAAAGGACCGGCCCACAATGCCTCTGCCAGCAAAAATGGAGCTCGGGAGGCTGTGCATGGCCCTCCCGAGCTCTGTTTTCAGCTGGACGGCCCCCTGCAACTCTCTGCCAACAGAGTGTGTGGCCCTCCTGAGCTCCATTTTCACTGGCAGAGTGCTTGGGCCATCACAGGCACCCCTAACATGAGTGACATTGAGCTGGCCACATCTACCCTGGCCACTCCCACCTGGCCCCCCAAGTTCAAACACAACAATGAAGTGGCCCTCAATGAAATCAAGGTTGACACCTTTGGACAAGCACTTTGCCAACTTATATATTTATTCTGTTAAGTAGGTCCAGGTAGAAAATGTTTTAAATGTACATTTATGTAACAAGAGCAGGGCTGGTTCACACCAGAAATCCCACAAAGGCAGATTCAGAATTCTAACCACAGGTACAATTTATTTACTGAAAGCATCTATAGACCCCTTCTCTTTTAAGAAGTCCTTTAGTAGTTTACAGCTTTGGATTTAGAAGATGGAAGGCTGAAGGTTTAGCTTAAAATTGAGCAATGTCATAAGCCTATGGGAGAACAGGGGCTTGCTTTAGAAAAATAAATGCAACATGGCTGTAACTTTTGGGTTTAACTTTTACAGCAGTTTAAGGGGTGTGTGTGTGAGGTTATAAAATATCTCAGTGACTTCAGATTCCAAGATGCTATCAGTTGAGACCTAAGATGCATGTGTCCAAATGGCACACAATTTTATTTCATACTTTGAACTGGAATTTGCTGATGACTGAAAAATAGTGCACTGTCTAAAATCTGCCTCCAGAAATATCAACTTCACATCATATCATGTTAAGGCTTAGAGCTGTCTGCCAAAAAATTAAGGAATAGCTATTTCATACTCCAGACATGAAGACTATATTTCTTAAGTCATATTTGTAAGAATAATTTAATTGATTTTTTAAAAAAAGAAAATAAAAATATAGGTCCATATCCTAATTTCACTCAAATACATTTCACTTAAATTATGCAAATTATTGAATCAAATCATTCAATAAATCTTTGAATAAACCATAACCTGACACCAAGCAAAAAGCTGAGACATAAGAGGAAGATGAGAGTGAAAATGCTTCAAAGTTCAGCGGCTCTATCTTTTTACAATTCCTAATTGAATTAACCTCCTGTGTTTCAATTCAACATAGAATCATGAAAATTCATTTGCCAGAGTCAGATTTTGTTCTGCATTGCTTTTTTTATATATTGTCACGCACACACATGTATATATGTATAATATTAGATGAGGGGAGTCATGGGGAGGTCAACCATGGCAGTGATGAAGCTGACCCATGGGAAGGAGGAGTATTTAATCTCCTATTGCTGATAGGTTAAGTGTATCTTAGAGCAGAACAAGGAGCCAGCCATGAAGGGAGGTTTTCTGTTAAAGATGAATGAGTTCCCTTCCTTTGCAAGGCCATTCCCTTGGTTACCTGATTTCTTCCTGACATCCTGGCAGCCTCTTCAGTGTCTCTCTCACAGTGAGACAGTCAGCACCACACTCTTTGCACTGCAGGAAAAACAAATCCATCCCAACCAAGTAAAACACTTGGAAAAACATTGTCATGAATTGTGATTCACTTGAAAGTTATGTATAAAGAGCTTTTTTAAAAAGGAATGAATGAATGAATTAATGAATGAATGAATGAAGGAAGGAAGGAAGGAAGGAAGGAAGGAAGGAAGGAAGGAAGGAAGGAAGGAAGGAAGGAAGAAGACCCATGGGGAAATAGGAAGTCTTTATTCAACTGCCTTTGAGCTTCTTCTGGGATGCTGGCGTAGAAAATGCACATTAAATATTGGGGAAAAGAGGAGCGGAATAAGTTGAGTGCAAGCTATGTTAATTTTACTGCAGATTGTTTGGCCTTGTCGAAAGATAGGTGCCGGGTTGAAAATGTAACTGTCTCTAATTGGGCAATCAAGCTGGTTTCCTCTTCTTCAAAGAAAGAAAGGTGGCCCAATAGCAGTGTTGGTTCTAAACAACCTGACAGATGCAAAAGCTCTCCAAGGGAATGACATTCTTGAGATGGGGTTCTTTATCAATCCCGCTCTTTAGTTCTAGTAGGTGAGTGGCAGCTTAGATAAGAAAATGAAGTGGTTCATGCTGGTGGTAGTGGTTTTAGGACGATGACGATGATGATGATGACAGACCTTCACAACACAATGCTTCATAGATGAGGAAGATGTGCTGTGTTCATGATTCAGTGCACAAACACCAATGGGACTTGGGAGAACATTAGGGTTAAGAAATATTTTACCACATCACTTATAATTATAGAGAGATGTTTTCAATTGAATCAAAATCATTGGTCCATCTAATTTAGGACTGCCCATTTTGGATGGCAGTAGCTCTCTAACGATTTTTTCATGCCTATCTAGGGATGCTAGGATTCATGACAATTCACTACCTCTGATGAAGTGTAAAATCTACAAATATTTAGCAACATTGTGTGTATTAGATTTTAGGGTGCCACAGGACTAAATGATAATTTTGCAATATTTCAAAGTGGTATCTAGTATGATGATTATTAGGAGGGAGGGAAGAAAACTTATCACCAGAAATTTGCTGTATAATCTCTCCTCATTCCGTATGTGGATGAGATGTTGAGTACGAGTATGTTTAAAGGGTAGAGCTTGTTTTGTATTATTGTGATATTTGTCACATAATGGAACCGCTGGATTCTGTAGACACCTTTTACCATTCAGGACATTACAGTGTGGCCCAAGTCAAGGAAAATAAAAAGGGTTTAAGCTTTAAAAATCATCATATATTTATGATCTGAAATCCATTGTTCATACTTCCAGCCAATTGTTGACATTCACAGAGAGGGCTTGATGAGGGTCCCATCGACTACCATGTGTCGATTGGTGACCCCCAGAAAAAGAGCCTTCTCTG
>JANHFP010001352.1:182271-194396 GCA_032468135.1 Calamaria suluensis
TTCTTATCCCCCCTCCCTCCATCCCTCCCTTCCCAGGGCAGAATGAGATAGATAGACCTTGGCTTGAAATGGGTTGCAGCCAAATGGATGGTTGCAAGAAGCTACACCATATGAGAGGGGGATGGTGGGGGGTGGCAAAATTATTGAATTGGCAAACTGAGCTCAGCACAAAGAATATAAAAAAATGAATAGGGTGACCGCTAAATCATTTCCACTTTAGATTCATTGGGAAAGGGCCTTATTCCACTGGGTTTTTAGCCTGGTTTCCAGTAAGGAGCTGCAAAAGTTCCAGTTAGAAGCTTCAAGGGCTTTTGTAAAAAAAACAAACATCTAGCTAGAATGTTCCTCCTACAATATTTTATTCAACCACTGTGTCCTACAGTAGTTACCCATCTGCTCTTCAACTGGACACTTCTTTTTTGCAAACTTCTCATTTTTTGCAACTGGACACTTCTCATTTTTTGCAAGTTATATTTCTAGCTATGTCAAAGAAATAATTTTGAATTATCATTTAACTTGATTTTCAATGGAATCAGTTTGATTTTCCATGAATCATGCCAATTTGAAATGAATAAGTACCTATTAAGATTTCTTGTTTTCACCTTAAAGTTACAAGTATATTTGGCAGCTTTGACATAAAATAAGTACGTTCAGTTCAGCCTACTTTTAGCTTGTTTAAAATAAAGAGACAATTTGAAATAAACAAACACCATTTTGTTTAGCACTTCATCCAAATTATTCATCATGATAGTGTAAGGCTTTCATTACATTATTTAGTTTTTGTTTTGCATGTGATATGAAAGTTTGCAGGCAAAAAGTTTATCTTTTTCCCTGATAAAGTGTTTTAATAATTGTTTTGAGTATAATTTAAGATACTGTGAGCTTTAGTCCTGTTTTAGGCATGAAAGCCAGCAGGGTGACTTGGGGCCATTCTCTTCTAGCCCAACTCACCTCACAGGTTTGCTGTGGGGAAAATAGGAGGAGGAAAGAGTATGAGGTGTAAAATAATAAAGGTGGGAGACAAATAATAAAATTACAGTGATGGATGAGAAGCAGATTACAGCTTTGTTGTCTCAAACAGTAAATCACCCAGAACTGATTATCTGAGTATGTAAACAGAAGACAAAAGTGTAAACAACTGATTTTCAAAGCAATTGCACCAATTTTGAAATGAATAAGTAACAATTCATTTAAGTTTGCTTGCTTTCACCTTAAAATATGGTATATACAAAGAGGTTTGGTGGCATTGACATAAAATTAGCATATCTGCTTATTCAGCCAACTCATTAGTTTAAATTTTAAGAAATGGAATAAACAAAACACCATTTTGTTTTGCACTTCATCTAAATTATTCCTCATGTTAGTGTAAGGCTTTCATTACACTATTTACAGTTCTTCAAATTAACACTTTATTTCTGAATTCAAATTTTAGTTACTTTGCAGCTTTTGCCATTTATGGGATTAGTTTATTTTTCAGTCCACATTATCTGAGTTCAATCTTGATTCACAAAACATCTCAAACACTAAATATAAAATGTGCCGTGGTGATCAAACCACAGATCGTATACAGAGTTTGCATTTGTATGCTGCATTTCTACCTTCTCCTTTATCAAGGGGATCTATTTTTAAGAGAAAGCTATACATCTGAAATGCATTTGAAATTTATACTGTGATAAAATTGCTTCTCTCTCTCTCTCTTTTTTTGAAGATGGCCTGAATAACTTTACTAAACTACTTTGGGTTTCATTTTCTGCTAACACAATGCACCCGAGATCCTGAGCAGATTTCTTCTCCCAATCTCTTTGTATTTCTCATTTTTCTTTGCCTCTAATCTAATCACTAATTCCTTTACTTGGTCAAGAAGTTAAAAATGTTAAGTGCTAGCAGTGCCTCCTTCCTCCCCCTCATATCTGTCTCTGTTTATGGAACAGGCCCCGGTTTCCTCCTTTCCTTGTTCAGCTCCAGGTCTTCAGGTCAGGAGACTGTAAATACACATAGCACTGCCCCAACCCATAAATCTGAGCAAAGGGCAGGCATATATATTCAGATAAGCAATGTGGAGGGGAAAGAAAGAAAAGACAGAACAAATAGTGTCTGTGGAACAGCAAGCCCTATTCTAGAAACAAAATTAAAACGCCAACAATCCCCTTTGTACAACAGAGGAAAACAACTCTTGTTACTGAACATTGGCTTCTAAAAGACGCTTCTTGGAATGATCACCTTTTTTCCCCTCCCATGATTTATATACAAATCAGTAAAAAAAAAAAAAGCATTTTATTACTCTGGAGACAGTGAAAATAAACAAAGGCATTTCACTTACATTCTAGCATGCTGTTATGTTCTAGCGTTTCCATCTGCAACTGGAAGGTTTTGGCTTTCAGTTCCTCACCAAGTCAAAGGGAAATAAAAGAGGTACATTTTCCACCCACCCCTGCAAGATATCTACATTTGTAAAGAATCAGGTTAAACAACTATGAAATTGGCTTATCAATTTCCCCCCTCCCATTAATTATAATGGCATCAAATATATTTCATAGGAATCTTGGCAACATTGTACCATGGATCACTAGTACTACCTCTCAAAATGCATGGAGTTTAAGGACCCCTTTGCTGTGAAAATCTGTCGGATGCTTTTGGCAGCTTCTTCTACAGATAACTGCATCCTGTAGTAGGCTATCCCCATCCTTCACATCCATAGAAATATGCTTTCTTGTTAGGATTGAATTTAAATTATGGACAGTGAACTAGCTTTGAATAAAAGCTGCAAACATTTTACAAATAAGAAATCAAAACTAGTAAGTAAAACTTATCTCTGTTACCATATAGTGTTGACTAGTCTTCCTTGAGCAAAGAAAGAATGTGTAGTTTGCTCTGTACAAATGTACAGAAATTCACAAAAAAAACTTTCCTTTTTTTTCTTTTAGTTTATGCTGACATTTCCTCATTCTGTGCTGAGGATCACTTCTCCAGTTCTCTGATGTGTGGTGTAAATGGGAGCTGATGTTAGGGGGGGTGTCTTTCTTTTTTTCCACTTTTATTCAGGTGAGGTGTAACATACTGCAGATGTACCAGTAACAGAAGCCCTTACACAGAGGACCATTCTCTTCTTGAGTTGAAAACTTCAAGTATTTGACAAGCCTCTGCAAAAACGATAGCAGAAAGAATAATTATTTTAAAATTATTCTAAGGCCATTTCCCTCTCTTTCTCTCATGCTGTTGCATGAAATAAATGTAAATCAACTGTCTTTAATGATGGCTGGCACTGGCAGATAGTTGAATTAAGGTTTTTTTTTCAGATTGATTCACTGATTAGATTTAGAAAAGCTTTTTCACCCCATCTCTCTCACTTCATAATACTTCATGCAAAGTCAAATTCAACTGCTGGCTTTCTTAAAGGTATTTCACTCTGTTTAATCCAGTTTGCTTCCAAGAAATTAAGCTTTTGTAAAGTATGAGTTTGGATTAATACTTTAAATGAAATCCTGTTTTCTTTCTGTCATCAGTTTAGATAGGGAATTTTTATGTCAGTAACTCAATAATCTGAGATAATTAGTTAATTTTAAAACTTCTGAAACTCTTGAACACTTTGAAACATTTGAAATTCCTAACCTTAGATTTGTCCTAACCTTAACATTAATTCCTCTAATTAAAAGCTTAACAGTTTGCTTAAATGCTATGATAGCAAAATACCCTAGAAGTGCAAACATAGCCAATGGAATAGCTTAGATAAACATGTAAGATACATTTATAAGAAAGTTCAAACCAGAATCAACAAAAACACGGGACAGTAAAGGGTCTTGTGGCATCCTTCAGTCAAATAAAATGTATTACAGGTAGTCCTTGATTTGCAACAGTTCATATAGTGACCGTTCAAAGTTACAACATCACTCAAAAAGGCGACTTATCACCGTTTTTCACATTTACAACCATTATAGCATTCCCATCGTCATGTGATCAAAATTCAGATGCTTGGCACCTGACTCATATTTATGACTGTTGTAGCATCCTGGGGTCCTGTGATTAGTTTTTGCAATCTTCTAACAAACAAAGTCAGTGGGGGAAGATGGGGTTGCCCAAAACTTTATGATTCACTTAACAACTGCATTGATTTGCTTAACAACCATGCCCCCCCCAAAAAAAAGCTTGTAAAAATCGCTCCTGATTCAATTTACGACCACCTTGGAAATTCTGATACCAAATGTGGCACCGTAATAAGTTGAGGATTACTTTTATTCAACAGCATCTGAAAGGTTACCATTTGCTCCACCTGTTATAAGATTTTGCCCCAGCAAGCAAATCACCATACTTTTCAGAGTATAAGACACACTTCTCCCCCCCCCCCAAAAAAAAGAGGGTGGAAATGTTGGTGAGTCTTATACACCAAATACAGCCATTTTTTGGCCTCCCGAAGACCTGCCCCGTGCATCCCATTTTTGTGAAAAATGGTCCCTTTTTTGCAAAAAATGGGTGAAAAATGGACCCGCATAGAGGGTTTGGGAGTTCTGCAGAGTTCACCAAGGGGCTGGGGATGTAAAAGAACTTTTTTTTCTTGCTTACCTCTTCAAAATCATGGTGCGTCTTATACACAGGTGCGTCTTATAGTTCAAAAAATATGGTATAGTCAGGCATATGCAGGTCTTTATGAGAACATCCCTTAGCCCTTTGGGATGTTATATGTTGTGATAAAGATAGTGTCTGAGGGGGAAGAAATAATCCAGAACAGCACATTATGCAGATGAACCATTGTTATATGAACTAAAATCGATTCAGCCCTTATAAATTGTACGCATATAGCTCTCTAGACCTACAGCAGCTACAGTTACAAATAATCAGAGATACTACATTGGTAAAAATATACATTTGTAAACATCTAACTTAGTAAGTGACAGAAGTTGGGTTTTTGAAAAATACATACAGTCCTCGAATTATGCCCATTCATTTAATAACCTTATAAATTTATAATGGCGCAGAAAAATGGACTTATGACAGGTCTTCCCATTTATGACTATTGTATCATCCCCGTGCTCACATGATGAAAATGTGAGCACTTGGCAACCAGTATGTATTTATGACGATTGCCATGTCTTGGGGGTCTTTGGATCACCTTTTGCAACCTTCCCAGGGGGCTTCCAAAAAGCAATGTCAATGGCAAAAGACAGGTTCTCTTAATGATGTGATTCACTTATTATATGATTCATACAAAAAAGCCATAAATTTGGACGCAATTCACTTGATGTCTATCCAGCATAGCAATGGAAGCTCTGATCTCCATTGTGGCGTGTGGACGTGGTTCTTGCATTGACAGATAAGTTGTAACCATTTTTAAAGGGAGCAGCACTAATTGGTCTGTAGCTATCAGATTCCTCTCAAACTGCCATAAGGGATTTCAGTGAAATGTAGAAGTTACAAAACTTGACTGGATAGCCATAAAAATGTTCAGGGCTTATCAAAACGCTCAGTAAAACCTATCAGTACGATTTAAAAAGCCTGCACCTGGAGGGAGATCTGACTTGTGGGATATCTTTCCTTGTAAGATTATCACTGCTTCTTGACTGAAACCAGGCTTGAGAGAATTACATTGAGGAATTACTTTATTTTGTGACATTTCAGCTTTCAAGGCTTTGCAGACCTGAGAAGCAGAGAGAGGTTCTAAGCTGATTCTTAAAATTTCTCAGAAAGCATTTTGTCTAAGAAAGTAAGTTTCACAAAGGCCTGGTTTCCCAAATCTCCTGGCAAGATTTGGGAAAATCCTGTTTACGCCCACGGATGTCTGTTACAAAGAATGCTTTCCACAGTTAAATCTGACTTTGTCCTCTGAACCTCAATGGATGTTCGTCTGGAGAAGAGTGCTGTTCTCGTTTTTTAGCCAGGCCAGGGGACATAAAATCCCAAGTCATAAATCCACATGTTATCCCAAAGTGCTGGGTTTTCCATCTGCAATTTTGGAAAACAGAGTAAAAAAGATTTACACTACTTCATATAGCCATAATCTCTCTCCCCCCCCCCCCCATTCCATAGCTGAAGGGCATCTTCACATCATTGATTTGGAAACAGATCTTTTGAAAGCATCCTAACCTTTACTTAACACTTTCTCATGACATAAAGCCTTTTTGGAAGATTAATTGTATTAGGTCATTTCCAGCAGTGTGATTTCATATGGTACTGTTTTGCTGCTGGTATGACGTAACGGTTCAGGATCTGGGATGCTTAGGTTCAATTCACTCAAAACGTAGAATCTTACATGTTATCTCTTAATCCAGTCTAGTCAGTGGTGAAATCCAATCTTTTTTTACTACTGGTTCTGTGGGCATGGCTTGGTGAGTGTGGTGTGGCTTGGTGGGTGTGGCAGGGGAAGGATACTGCAAAATCTCCGTTTCCGCCTCACTCCAGGGGAACAATAACAAAGAATACCCACTCCCACCCTGCTCTGGGGCCAGCCAGAGGTGGTATTTGCTGGTTCTACAAACTACTCAAAATTTCTGCTACCGGTTCTCCAGAACCTGTCAGAACCTGCTGGATTTCATCCCTGAGTCTAGTCCATGGAATTGTTGTGAAGGGAACAATTAGTGGAAGGAGCATTGCATGATCCACCTTGAGCTCCTGTAAAAAAATCTCACCAGTAAATAAGTAGTAAAACTAACACAACGTATAGCACAATCTGTGCAGCCATATTGTAAACTTTTTTTTAATGCCTGACTGTATATTCTCGGATATATGAATGCACACAAAAGAGCATGTAAGCCGATGGATAATAAAGTTTTGTAAATCCTCCAAAACAGATGTTTTACAATGTGGACAAATATGAATAAACCATTTGTCTTCAATTCATTAAAACAGCCATGTCTTATTCCAGGGTTAGGCAACTGCTTAGGAAGCTGCTTCCAGGCTGTTTCTGTATGCATGTATATGCATGGCTTCTTTCTTTGTTTCTTCCCTGAGTCTGAGTGAAAATGTTCTAGTAGCTGTACTCCAAGAAATTTCAAAAGCAAATTTGTAATGTAATGCTGACAAACTGGAATTTATTAGCAAAAGCTGAACGTTGTTTGCCAGCTGTGTCCACCATCAATGGGCTGTGCTGACTCTTTTCTAAGATTTCTGTGAGATTCACATTAACTGTACAGAATATATAAATATATCTTTATAATAATGAGATATTGGGTGTTGTTGTTTTTTGCATATACTAGTTTAAATTAATGCAGAAAAGTCCATATCTACCTTGGTTTTGCCTCCTCTTTGTATTAAAAGCAGGTATTCACTAAAGTGTTCACAACTTGCATTTGATAAGATGAATTCTGATTTACAAAATAATAAATTTTCAGTCTTTTAGGTGTTGTAAGATTGGATTTCTGCTGTATCCTTGTAGAAGTCAGACTGTTACTCACTTAAAGTCTATTAGGCTCCATACATGGGCCAAGTGGGAGGACAGTGAACAATATTACCCTGCCCTTGATAAGAGCAGAAGTCTCTTTACACAGTCCTTTGACATTTTCTTCCAGGGTGGACAACTTCTGGGTTAACTGGAATAGGCAACATGGAAGAAAATGGCAAGGAAAGAAATAAGCCAGTGGTGGAAGAAGAAGGAATATTTTACATTGCTTTGTTCTGAGCAAGGTTGCTTTGTCCTATTGCTATGGGTCAGGCAGGCTATACTCAAATGGAAGTGCCCCGTCATATATAGCCCAGTTCTCATAAAAAAGAAGTTTTCATTGGGCACAATAGATATTGTAGAAATGAAGAACTCTGCTTCCCAAGAGGGTCAAAATCTCATTTTTATTAAATCGTAACAGGCAGATTGCCACTATTACAGTCGTCATCCATTATCCTACTTTTAGGAAAGAGCTGAATATCTTCCTAAGTTGGATGGATTCCAGACAGGCTGAGTATGTCAGACTTACCATAAATGTAATAGTAGAAGAGGAAGGAATGATTCAATATGTGTATATGTATGTGTGAGTATGTGGAGCAGATGGGCACATTTCCAGACATTCCACAGAGAAGAAATGAAGAAAGGGAAGGTTTGAGGATCCAAACTGGGACCTCCTTTGCTTCAGCTCTTCAGATAAATGGTTACTCTACCACTGGGTTCAGAGCCAGTCATCAGTTTTTATGACCAATATAGGGTTCACACCAATGGTGTGTTTCAAATTTTTTTACTGCTGGTTCTGTGGGTATGGCCTGGTGGACGTGGCATGGCTTGGCTTGGTGGGCTTGCAGGGGAAGGATACTGTAAAATCTCCATTTCCTCCCCTCTCCAGGGGAAGGATATGCAAAATCCCCATTTCTTCCCGATCAGCTGGGACTTGGGAAGCAGAGAATAGTATGGCCAGTCAGAGGTGATATTTACTGGTTCACTGAACTACTCAAAATTTCCAGTTCCGGTTCTCCGAACTACTCAAAATTAACAATAAAGGTTCTCCAGAACTGGTCAGAACCTGCTCAGACCCACTTCTGGTTACACCCCTCCCCGCTGTCCAATGTAGGATTTTCCTTGTAAATCTCTGAGTAGTTGAGGTACACTTTGTTTATCTACACATATTTTCTCTAATAAGAATTAGCTTGCACAGTTGTAATTTTTGCTTTTCTTGGTGCATTGGCCCCACTCATTCTAATGTACCAGTTGGTGGGTTTGTCTTTTCTCTGACAAGGTCTCCCCCCTCCCAATAGCATAGTATGGGGGTGAGCATGAGAGAGTTCTTCTCCGGCTGGGAATGGACCTCTACTTCTGATGTTCTCCCAAATGAAATTCATAAGCTCCTTCTCTGTGTGTTTTCTCTGTGCTTCACCAAACATTGTAGATGCTGTCATTTCAGGGAGCTTTAAATATAAAATAATGAATTTTACTACTGAACATTATTCATAACTAACACTGCTTATTGTCCGCAGCTAATAAATTTGTGTTTTTGCTTTCTTTAACTTTGACTGTTTCTTGTTACTGTTGTTTGTTTTTCTTTCATTATTATTTTAATATACTTTTTAAACCTCTGATTTATTTATTTTTTTTTTAAAAAAACCAACCCATGGAGGCACATAGTTAATTAAAAACACTGCAAAATGCAATTTAAAATAATTTAATTATATTAGATAATTCATTCATTGTACAATTAATGTTAATGTATTCTAATATTTAGAAGGTTAAAGATTCTAAAAAGTTGATTGTAACTTAACGTTTTAAATTCAACATAATATGATGCGAAACAGATATTGATAATCTGGCGTAGCAGGAAAAGCTGGAAAAAAATTGTACAATCCATCATTATTATCAGAGTTGGAAGAGACCTTAGAGGTCAATTAGTCCAACCCTCCCACTCAAGCAGGAGACCCTGTACCAGGGGTGAAATCCAGCAGGTTCTGCAAGACCGCATACTGCCAAATACCTCCACACGTCCAGTGTGGTCCCACAGAGAAGGATTACTGAGGATCCCAACGACCACCATGTGTCGTTTGGTGAACCCCAGAAAAAGGGCCTTCTCTGTGGCAGCTCCAACCCTCTGGAACGAACTTCCTCCTGCGCTGCGGAGGCTCCCGGATTTAACATCTTTACGCCGGGAGTTGAAGACCTACCTGTTTAAACTGGCCGGCCTGGGTTGATCCAGTATTGGGGTTTTTAGTTGTTTTAAATTGGGGTTTTAAATTAAATCGGGATTTTAATTCAATCAGCCTTTCCAATAATATTTGATTTTAAATTTAATAATGTATTGTTAATGTATTGATTCTGTTTTAAATTGGCTGTAAACCGCCCCAAGTCTACGGAGAGGGGTGGTATATAAAAATTAATAAATTATTATTAAATTATTATTATCAAACATCCACGTAGGCCATCCCAGGTCCTTGGGAAGGACTTGATAGGCAGGCAAAAATGCTGAATCCAGTCTGAGCCTCCGTCTGGCTAAGCAATGAATGATAATAATAATAATAATAATACTAACAATATCAGCCTGTTCCAGTTCTTAGGAAGGACTTGATAGGAGAATAAAAATGCCAAATCCAATCTCACCTAATCTGGCTGACTTTTGAATAAAATACGGCAAACCTTTATAGTTGGATGCCTTTTGTTAGTGAATAATGGTGTCCTGAGGTTTTTTATGATTGTCGTTTGCTGGAAAAGGAAGAAGAACATGAAGAAGAATTTAGCTTGTGTGTAATATCTCCAATGGTTCAATCAACATAAAAGTCAGCATCTTTTGCTCTGTCTTGTAATAGGATGCTAAAGGGACAAGTGAGGCTGAAAGGAAGTTCTCTCTTCCTCTTATTTTTTTTTGATGGGCTCGGACTTTGTGGCTACAGGTGCTAACTTGAAAGGTGTCGATATGGAAGGAAGTCAGATGACCGGCATCAATCTCCGGGTTGCGACTCTGAAGAACGCAAAGTTGAAAAACTGCAATTTGAGAGGCGCAACCTTGGCGGGAACCGATTTGGAGGTGAGATCGCCTGCCTTCCATTTTTTTTCTTAGACCCCAGAGCAGGGGTGAAATGTACAGTTTCTTGCGACCGGTTCTGTGGGCGTGGCTTGGTGGTAGGCAGGTCATGTGACTGGGTGGGCGTGGACAACTTTTTTAAAAAAAAGTTTTTAAAATGATTTTTTTTTTTACCAGTTCCGGGGAATAGGTAGTAAAAATGCTTTTTAAAATGTAAAGAGAGCCTCAGAGGATCACAGCAGAGCCCGCGTGATCATGCAAGGCTTTTTTTCTTACATTGTGGCTGTACACCTCCCCGAGTCCGCAAGGAGAGGGGCGGTATATAAATCGAAATAATAAATAAATAAAATAAATGTTAAAGGAATTTTTTTCTACCTCATCTAGTGAATACTTAAGGTAGAAAAAAATACCTTTAAAGTGTAAAAGCCTCTGACGATCGCACAGACAGGTGTACCGGTTCTCCGAACCACCATCGCTACCAGATTGGCCGAACTGGGATCATTTTACCCCTGCCCTGGAGAGTTAAAACAAAGGGTACATTGGGGGGTTTCCTTCAACTTTTAAAAACCATGCTGTGTCATGCCTCTGCCAGCGTTTGATTCGGAGGCCGAGGAGGAACAGCTGGCGGAGAGCAGTGAGGGGGAGGTTGGAGCTGAGGAAAAGCAGACCCAGGCAGACTCCAGTGAGAGAGGGGTGGAGTCAGAGAAGGACAGTTCAGAGGAGGAACTGGGAACAGCGCCCCCACCGGACCCCTGACAGAGACGCAGGGATAAACGGGCTCTGGAGAAAAGACTACTCAAGAGTAAGTAAGGGAAGGAACGCAGCTGAGTAGAACCCTTTAAAAGCCAGCCCTTTGTGCTTAATGAGTGCTGGAGTCAAAGAGTTGAAATTGCAGTTTGAGTGTCTGGAGATCTGTGTTTTGGGTAAGAACCTCCTTAGTCATCTTGGCCTGTGTTTATCTCAGTAATTACCCCCGAAACTGCAGCCAGCTGTGGGTCTTGGCAAGTATCCCAGTTTTGCTTTTGTAAATAAACCAACTTCGACCAAGAAGAAGATATTTGACTTCTTTGCATTAAAGACTGTTTGTTTCTTTACGTTCCTGGTTTTGCCGTGTGATTGCTTTGAGATGGGTCATCACATGCCGTTTTGTAGGAGAGTCGCCCAACATCTGGACGTCCTGCTCATGGGCTTCCTGTGTTGTTGTTTCAGAACTGTGACCTGTCCGGCTGCGATCTACAAGAGGCCAACCTGAGGGGTTCGAATGTGAAGGGAGCCATCTTTGAAGAGATGCTGACGCCATTGCACATGTCCCAGAGCGTCAGATAGGTGGCGCCGCCGAAGACTCCTGGTGCTCCATGAGGGAATGACGTTCCTTCCGCAAAGCATGTTCTTTTTTTCTTTTCTTTTTTCCCCCTCAGTGGTATCTGAGGAGCTGCTGCTGGATGGAGAAGAAGGGCCTTCTCTTCTCTTAGGTGTAGGGATAATAGCTATGGGATCCAGTTGGGACAAAAAGCTTGCTCGTAACTCCCAAAGACGTTGCTATCTTGGCCCTGCCTTGCTTTAGAACGCTCCTCTAGAGCAGAGGTTCCCAAACCTGTCAGCTTTAAGGCTTGTGGACTTCAACTCCCAGAATCCTCCAGACTGCTATGCTGTACCTGTAGCTTTCCGTTACCTCAGAGGTCTTCAAACTTGGCAGTTGAATTCTGGGAG